>ML808153.1:186510-210740 GCA_009831015.1 Picea engelmannii | reverse complement strand
AATAAAATTTATTAGTTTATATTACTTATTAATATTTATTAGTTTATATTATGTATTAACATGGAAACTAATTTTATATTTATGAGCCAAATAAAATTTATTAGTTTATATTAATTATTAATATTTATTAGTTTATATTATGTATTAACATGGAAAAATATTAGTTTATATTATATATATATATATATATATAATCTTCTTCATTTATTGTAAATTAATATTCTTCCTTATTAATTTTCATATTATTTTACTCTTAAAATACAAAAACTTTGTTCTTTTAATTAAAATTAAGAAATAATAAGTAACCCATCTTAATATTGGAGTTCTCAAATATATCTACATTATCTATCATTAATATTCTCATCCTAGTAGAATTTATCTTATTTTTTATTTACCATATTTTAAAAGGTCAATAAATTTATACATTATTAATTTATTATGGGTCAAGTTTTACATGAATTTGGTTGTGGAGTTAAATATTATATGATTTTTATTAAATATTTAACTATTATTAATTATAATACAAAACAACAAACATTCTTTTCTGTTGAGATTTATGTCTTAAATGTTGTTGAAAATTAATATTTTTTAGAATTGATTTAGGCATTACCATTTTAAAAAATATTGAATTTGATAATTGTCTTAGATTATTTAAATTGAAGTAGGCATTAAAATCTATAACATTAAATTGAAATTGTTAATTCATCTAAAATTGTTAAAATTAGATTTGAGATTAACCTGAAATATGTATGGTTTTGTAGTATTAAAAAGTTTAAAATGATATATTTATATTAAATATTTATTAATTTAATTATAATTTTTATATAAATATTAGTGATTAAAAAAAGGTAAATAGTGATTTAATATTCAATTGTATATATTTAAATATAATAATTATTAAAAATATAAGAAAAAGAAAAAGGATAAAATAAACTTTTGAATGATGGAAATTATTATTCCATGTACAGCATTGAATTTTGAAAGGTGGACATGGGTATATCTACAAACATATGTGTGTATTACTATAATACTCAAAATTGGGAAGTGTTGTTGGAAAACTAAGAGGGGGTGAATCAGTATTATGCAATTTTTACCACTTTTAACTAGAATATGTATTCATTAATTCATCCACAGTTATTACGTATTCCTTCATTTAACATTTCATGAACATATAACTATAAACAATATCATTCAACAATATATCACATCATACGTAGTGCAGAAGAGATTTTTATGTGAAAACTCAAATGGGAGAAAACCATAGAATTATTTCTTATATATATCAAAGATTGCATTCATAGGAAGAACCAGCTTCCAAATTCTATAGCACCAATTGGAAGGAGACTCCAACCCCCTATTTACAGGCTCTAACTTGAAGGAATCTACAAGTCCCTAAACTCTCCTGCTCCAAATGGAAGGAGGCTCCAACCCCCTGATATACATGCTCCAACCTAAAGGAAGCTCCAACTCCATGTATCCTCTAGCTCAAACCAGAATGAGGCTACGATCCCCTTTCCTTGCCCCGTCCTACCTCCCTGAAATATAAGTGTAGACTCAACCTATCTCTACCACTGATATTGATAATCAAACTGTCATTGTCATTGTCTTTGTATCTCTCACTACCACTATCTTTGTCAGTGTCCCTCATATTGATACATAATCATCATCAACCTGATCCACTCACATAGATCATATACCAACATCAAAACATATGCCCAAGATCAAGTATCCAAACCATGTTCCAAAATATTCCTCAAGAATGTACCATATCCTCTTTCAACCATGTACCATAAGATATTCCTCAAGCATATGATGTGAAAAAACATATACCAAGTGTATGCCTCAAATATATGCCAATATCACAAAGATGTGCCTCTAACAATGAACCATAAACTCCATAAACCAAGTACCAAGGATATGTCTAAAAAATGTATCAATATGAACAAGACATGAACCTTGACCAGATGCAACCATGTACCAAAAAGGAATCCAAGACATTCCTTAATAATGTGTCAAACTATCCATGATACAAGCCTAAAAAACACATAGAAACATACATATACTCATGATAAAAACCCGATGCATATCATCTCAAACCAACATACCAACCTGGTACATATTATCTTCAACAAACACAAGCTAGCAACTTCATCAATTTTTCCTCAGCCTTGCTGTACAAATACCATGTTGATTAATTGAGTTGATTGTCATTGATGTCAACCCTTGAAGAAAGTCTGGTAGTGAATTCCAGTAGCACAAAGGTTTGGGTAATGGACCCAAGTTTTTTTTATGGATAATGGTATGAGTTTTGATATATTTGTAGGTAAAACTATTCTACATGGATAGTACATGTCATGCCATTTCCGGTGGTATGTGAAATGTCACATAACTCCTCACGGTTAGAGAGTTATGGCCATCTGAAGTTGGAGAACCCTCATGAGTCATCTAGAAGCCCCAAAAGGTCAAAGTAGGCAAAGTGTTTGCAAAGAAGAAATTATTTAAATAATAAAGTGAAGTGATGAGTGTACTATAAGTCACAGAGGATGCAAAATAAATTATTTAAATAATAAATTTAATGGAGAACTTACTAATTATGGAAAGTGGCTAAGTTAAGTGGACAAGTGGTTATAAGTGGGTTAACCCTAAAATAAGGAAAGTGGGTTAATATGGTTACAAGGTAACCCCTTGAGGAATCTACATAAAAGTATAAATAAGAGGAAAGGGTCTATCATTCAAATCACACTTGAGTATCATTGAATATCTATTTTTTTGAAAGGTTATTTGGGCAAGTATTATTGGTAGAGAAAAGTGTGGCAGGAAACGTGTGACAGAAAAATCGTGGCAGAAAAAGTGCGGCATAAAAATCGCAGAAGAAACATGGTTTGGGTTTATTTATGAGAGATATGGAACATCTTGTTTGAGGTATGTTTTGTGAGCTAGGGTTTATCTCTTGAGATGGTATCAGATGTTCAGTATTGTTGCATATATCATATTTGTTGAGGGATACAGTTGGTATTTTGTTGTTGGTATTTGGAATATGGGTATTGGTCTTTTGGTTGTGATGTGTTGTTGAAGTTGTTGGTTTATCTTGAGGCTACATAATAGTGAGGTTGTGGCACATGGTTTTATGTAAGGTTTTATGCCATTTGGTTTATGGATACAGTGATGATTTTTTTATGGTTATATTGGTGTATGTATTCTGTATATGGTTGAGGTACATGTTGGGTACATGGTTGAGAAAAGTACTTGATGAGTTGGCACATACATGAGGTCTATAGTTGATGATGTTGGTACATATTGATGATTCATAGTTTATGTATATTTGATGCATGATTGGTACATATTTGGTGCATGGTTGATGCACTCGTTGATGGTACAAGTTGAGGTATAGATTGGTGCATGGTTGATGCACTTGTTTATGGTACATGTTGATTACGGGTTGAGGTACATGTTAATGCATCGTTGATGCATGGTTCAGGCTATTGTTATAGTTTGGTTGTCTACAGGTCAGTGGTACAGGTTGTTATAGTGGTATATCTCACAGTGATAGTGTGACAGTGGTTCCATCATTCTACTTCTACGTCAGGGCAGTTGGACGAGGCAAGGACAGGTGGTTGTATCCACCTTCCGGTTGTAGCCGGAGAACATAGAGGGTTGTAGCATCCTTCTGGTTGTAGCCATATAATTGGGGAGTTGGATATTCCCTCAGTTTGTATCCTGAGAAACTAGGGGGTTGGATCCTCCTTCCAGTTGTAGCTAGAAAACAAAGGAAGTTGGTGCTTCCAATGAATGTAATTCTTAAAGACATATAAGAAAAATCATTATGTGGTTTTATCCTGCTTTGGGTTTCCAAGTAAAATATTGGTGTACTGTGTATGTGTGTGATTGATCATTAGTTCATTTTTTATTTACTCTGCAACTATTGGATGATAATGCTACATTGACATAACACTTGCATTTTATGGTGAAAAGGGATTAAATTGTTCTATTACTGATTCACCCCCCCTATCTGTAATCCAACAATTGGTTTCAGAGCCAGTTCCTTCAAGAAATAGTTTAACCACTGGAAGGAGATCATGGTTTATTCTAAGAATGGAGTACCAATGTTTAATGGTCGGAATGGTTTTAATTATGAGATGTGGAGCATAAGGACGAAAGTATTTTTACAATTACAGGGACATTATAGTTGGTTATTAGTTGTTATAGGATATGATAGTTCAAAAAGGGAAAATATTGTGGCAAAGAAAGAATTGAAGAAGAATAACAAAATAGCAATGGATTTCATGTGGGAAAGATTACCCAATCCGGTAAGAGAAAAGGTTGGTAAATGTTCATAATCCAAAGAAATTTGGGATAAGTTACATGACATATATTATTCACTCATCGCAGATTCAAAAAATGCCAAAGAATATGCAGATACAAATCAAGAAGAATTATGTTCACCATGTCAAACAAATTCAGAAGATGAAGAGTACATAATCACCAGAGGTATGTTGTTCTGCTTTAATTGTGAAAAACGTGTACATATTGAAATATAATTCCATGAAGGAAATGAGACAGAAAAACTAATTGAAAAGGAAGCAATTATGAAGCAGAATTGATTAGTGTTTTAGATGAACTAAGAGAAGAAAATAAGTCACCCAAGAAAGAATTGATGAAACAAAAGGAAAGCCCAATAGGTCATCGAGAACTTAAGAACTCGGCTAGAAGAAGCCAGAAAGATCGAAGAAAATCTAGAATATCAAAAGAAGTATTTGGAAGCCAACATAGAAGCATAGAAGGAAGAAGCATAAATGAGAGAGAAGATATTGACATATCATCTTAAGGAAAGAAATAATGATTTAAACCAGCTTGAGGCATAGTTTGGTCAAGAAGAGAAAGGACTTGAAGAAGAAATAATCACATTAAAAATTAAGCTCGAAGAAGAGAAAAGAACATAAGAAGTTATGAAGTCTCAGATAATGAAGAAATAAGAAGAGGTTGAGAAGCTTGAAGAAGAAGTTGTCACATTGAGAAGTAAAATCGTCAAGCTCAACAAGAACGTTGAAGAGACAAAAACATCCACATCAGTTATAGAGAATGAACATAAGCACTCTAGGTTGCTAGAAAAAAAGAATGAAGAAAATAGAAAGAGTTATGAAGAAGTACTCAAAGGAAGGAATCATGGTCAACCAAAATCTAAGAAAACTATTGAAGATACATATTCAAGAAGACCATCCATGTTCAAGAAACAAAGAAGCTTCAATCATGATCATGATCAGTCAAGGAAAACATTCATAAGGACTACGCCACAAATAAGATTTTTGGCCCTTGACCAATTTTTGGGAGATCCTTGGTCAAGTTTGACCTATTTTGGGACTTCGACAGCCTATCGAATATGGAGCGCAAGACGAAGCAGAGATTGTGGGATCTCATCCCCTTTTTGGGTCATTTTTTGGATTTGGGATTATGTAACAGGTATGGGATGTCAGCCCATGGGTTTACCCATGTTTATGCCTATTTTGTAATGTATAAATAGATGTCTAGGCAATCTAAGGAAGGGGAGATACATATCTGTGTGATATTGGGCTAAGTAATAAGTACGGATTGTAGATGCTTGTGCATACTATGTGGGACTTGCAAAGTTACGTGCAAGTAATTGTAAGAAGGCTTGGTGTTGTACCCTAGCTCGAAGAAGGAGGATCTGGCGGAGTGCGTACAGATCTCTTTTCTTCTGTGGACTGGGATTTTGATGCTATGTGCCTGTACGAAGCTTGACAAAAATAATAAAGAAGAAGAGTTAGTGGACATAGCCCCGGGGTGGGGGTGAACCATGTAAATAGTGTGTTATCCTGCCTTGTACGATGTCTTGATGTGTTTATGTATTTACTTGTTAAGTGATTTGATATAGATAGATAGATCTATTTATGCTTTGTGCTAATGATGTATATGAATGTAGATCTGACCTATGTAAATATTCTTAGTGCTTGAATCTACTAGATTTAATATACCTCTTTATGATAAGTTCTTAGATACATCAAATATGAGTGAAGTATGTGATGCTCTATTTCATCTATGCAGTAGATAATGGTTAATTATTGATGAACTATCATTGCTAAGTGTTATGTTAAGTATTACAATCATAGATCTATGTCCCAGCTAAGGCTGCAGACACCTGAGTACTGCAACCACCCCTGCCTCTACCTCGGGTGAGACTTCATCTGCTTCACAAGTTTTGTCGAAAGGGTCGGTAGTTAGGGTTTTGTTGGTGCGTTGTTGTAGCGTTGAACCCTAGGTATGCCCCTGTGCCAAAAAATGGTTCCGTTGTCAGAACCTGAAACTGTGATTGCTGGAAACTAAGGAAGAAGAAGCTTTGTGCAAAGATATGAACTGAAACTATGGAAGCTATGTGCATAGATATGTCACTCTAGTGCATAGTATTCTACTTGATTTATAAAATCTCTATGCTAAAGAAACAAGCCCGATCTAAAGAGAAGAGGTAATATCTACAAGCTTTGTTCTCTGATAAAGGTAAGAATAGTGAAAAATTCTAGATCTGAAATCTTTGTGCTTTGTAGAAGTAAGATAGGTGGAAATTTGTGTTTCAACCATATGGATCTTGGTATGTTTGAAATATTTTTTCCTAGCTTCAAAACTGGGCACTAATAGATGAAAAAGGATTTGATATGAGTAGATCTGATAAGAATAGTGAAAGATATGTTATACCTATGCATAGAGAGAATGTTTGGACTAACAACTGGATGTAGGATCCCAGAAATAAATGTTTGCAGGTTAGCTACCATGATCATAGCATGTAGTACATGAAAGGATGGGGATCATTTAAAAGAAAGAGAGGATTAACCCTCTGTTACAGTTGCAGAAAATCGGGACATCTTGCTAAGGAATGCCCTGGGAGAAGACCTAGTTGTCTTTGTTGCAAAGCTATGGACTATGAAGTGTTGGATTGTCCTTGAATGATTGTTAATCTTGAAGGAATGAACATGAGAAAAGAAAACCCTAAGGCAAATCCAAAAATGGCAGAACCCTGGAAAGAATCAGAGATAGTATTGTTGCATATGAAAGAAACCCTGAATGATCATCGTCATATCATTTTATTAGAGATATTCAAAGAAAAATAATTCCTTAAAGAAAGAATAAGATACTTCAACATTGGTTGTGTTCTAGATGAGGAAACATGGGTGAATATCATGAAAGAAATAAATTGGGAAATTTTAGGAAAGCCTGTTATGATTCCTTCATTGGGAGGAATAAGGTTATTTAGAGGAAAGTTGATAAAACTATGTGGAAAGCTCACCCGGATACCTATGAATGCTAATGGAACTTCAAAAAAGGAGGAATTTGAAGTTGTTAAATTTATTGAGGACACCACTCCATTTACTATGTTGCTCGAAAAATCTTGGATTGAAAGAGATCAAGCCAAAAGGAAAGAAGAAGAAGAAGTTTTGGAGCAGCAAAAACAAGAGTTAAAAGAATTCATGACTAGAAGGATCACACACTTGATTGAAGAACATAAGAACGGATTGAAGTTATTTAACACCAAAGACCCGGATGTTGAAGTTGCAAGAACACTAGAAGACCCACAGAAGATTGAAGTACCTATTCTAGATAAAGAAGAAGGATCACCCTTAAATCTTAGGAAAGAATCTCAACAGCACGAAGTAACTATGCCAAACGAAGATAAGAATCAAAATGGAAAAAGGCATACCAAGATGAAGCTCACTGGGAAGAAGGCTAGGAATCTAAGTAAGAAGAGAGCTCAAATCGACAACTTGCAGAAGGTTCCAGAGGGAACTTCGCAGAAGGAAAATTTGCAAAATTGGAGCTTTGTCGGAATATCATAACAGTGTCACATGGCACTTCGCCATGGAGAAGCGATATAACCATTGGGAACAATATAAACATTCAGTCAACCCACCGAATGAGAAAAAAGGAATTTATGGTTCGCCACCAGACCGTTGGACCACGCCGTAATGTAAAGAATAGAGTTAATGAAGGCTTCTCGCTCGTTGCAAGAGATCTGTTACCAAGTTATCTATTTATCTTGTCGCGCCATGCAGTGAGAACATTTTTTATAACCATGAATCTGAGCCCATGGACTCGTTGATTTTACACATTGATCATTGCGCCATTTCCCTCTATCCTATTGCAGTGTCTAAGATACTCTTGGAACTCAATATTTCCAACCCCGAGCGTGTATGTCGAAAGAGTTCAACGCTGCAGAGATTTTTTTTGAAGAAGTTATGATCGACCTCATGACTAAAAGAGTCATGTCGATGTTTGTAGGTGTACAATATTCATCGACGAGAATGGTACAAGCCTCTCCGTCTACTGCTCGCGAAGCCGGACCATCCCGACCATCAGTAGAAAAGAGAACCAAGAAAAAAGATGACCTCACAAATGAAAAACTAATTACAACCATATTGCCTGATTACATTCCACCTCTGGAAAGAACGGTGAATCGTGATAGTGTACCATGCGATTTTGATTACACCATAGTTATTGGGTACCTCCTGAAGGGGATACACGCAGTTCGAATAGACCAGGATAATATTGCATCACTAAAGTTCAGCAACTTCAACCTTGGATATCGCAAGGTCTATGGTATGCTCGCCCCATAAAAGTACCTCGTGAGAACTAAAGGGGAAAATTCAAAGATCAACCCCCAGTCGTGGACAATGAACCTCGCGCAGTCCACCCTTTTGAATGTCATGAAGATCCCACACTTCGAAAGACACCAGAAATTCAAGGCTTGTGTCAAGATGCTACTGTCATGTTACCATGGTGGATACCTATGGCTAGACTGTTGCATTACAGTTGACCCAACACTAATCCATAGGATCATAGGCCTGCATATGCAAGGACCTAACCTACAGGAATTTTATCCAGGAAAATCCACAGATTGCACACTAGCACAGAAGATCAAGGACACCTATGGTGATGTCGAGAAGGGAACAAGAGACTACAAGGTAGCTTCCATCCAGAGTGGTGCACTAGGCCTCGCATGTCAACTAATAGCTAGAAATTTATTAAGAAAGAACCAACCTATGTAGGTCATCGGCTCTGTCGTTGACCTCGCAGGGAAGTGCGTGGAAGGCCTACAGATGAATTGGGTGAAGTACCTAGTTAAGCAGTTGGAACTAGATTGTCGAGAAGCACATGATCAAGGTTATGAATTTCATTTCATCTGGCTCCTGGTCCTCATTGCATTTGTTTCCTAGAAGATGCTAGAAGGAGCGACCTTCCTAGACATAGAGTCATTCGAACCGCTTGTCATGAAGTTCTCTACCCTATGGTATTCAACCAATATGAACAAATAGTGGCAGTCAAATGTTTTGTTTTATATGTACTACCTCCAGCTAAAGTGATTCATCGAAGCCAAGCCTCGCATGACTCTAAACACCTTACAGAGGTTCCGACCCCTGATGAAGTTCAGCATAGATCGACACTTCACCTACATTACAGTGCAAGAAGATGAACATAAAGAGAAGCTCCAGACATATTATAATCTTACAGAAGAATACCTTGAGGAAATAACTAAGGAATGGTCTGTTTACCTCCTTATCCCCACCAAACCTGCAGAGATGTCTGACCCTGACAGCCTAGAGACCATGCATAAAGAACAGAACACACTCGGACCTAGAAAAACGAAGCGGACTGAAGAGGTTCAATACCTAAGAAGCAGCTCAGGGAAGACTACTTCCATGTCACCTGACCGAGGGGTGGTGACAAAGCATAAGCTGAACAGAGTCCTGGGGAAGTAACACCGCCCAGAGACGAGGTGGACCCATTGAATAAGAGGAAGGTTTCCCCTCCGAAACATTCTTCCCGAAAGAAGTCAAAAGCCACCATGACCAACATGTAGACTGTCCTCACCTCCAACGATTTTGACTTCATCATAGCAGCCCTGAACGATGCTTCACTAGAAATAGCAGAAAAACAAGCGACCAAGCAGGAAAAAATTTATAATAGGATTGAAGTCGAACTCTAAGGGGTACAACAGGCCCTTCAGTCTAGTCGTGCAATCTCCATTGCACCCCTGCCATCGGGACAATCAGATTTGGGAGATGAGCGATCCCAACTCCACCGACTACCTGATACAATCAAAGCTCACCTTCGCCGACCACAAGAGGAAACAGAACAAGCCACTCAGGCTTTGACGTAAGTGCAAGGAGTACTTGTAGAGAAACGTTGAACTGCATAACATGAAAATATTTCTCTCCAAGCTAAGTTCAATGAAGAAAAATCACAGATACAGCAAGGAAAATAACAGTTACTCGCAAAGAAACTCGAAGTGAAAGAAGTGGTCAATAGAGAACTTTGCTCTTTGACAGTCGTAGAAATAAAGGCAGAGGATCGAGTCATGTAGCAAGTGGAGAAACTCGTAGAATCTATCCAGTAGTTACAGCAATGCATAGCAGACTTAGAGCTCTGCGTAGTGCCCGAGACTCCACTGGATGTAAGGGATCAAAGAGAAGCAACTGCTCAAAGCACAGTTGAGTGAAAAAAAACCCTTGCTATAGAATGCAAGAAACTCATCGATCGCAGTGCCCAGACCTATGAGAAACTCACTGAGAATCCATAACTGAAGGCACTGGAGTTGCAGCTCCAAGAGGCAAAGTATCAAGCCGAAAAGATACAGGTGCAGATGAAGCCCCTGTCAGTTGTGGAAATAATGAAGCGCTCCCAAGAGCAACACACTGCCCAAATGAAAATCCACACTATCCAGAGAAAATTTATGGAAGCAACTCAAAGGATCCAACCTGTACAAGATAAGGCCTACCAATTATTCACAGAGGTCGAAGGCCGAGGAGAAGAACTGGAACAGGTTGTCGCTAAAGCTAAATAGCGCCTAGAAGGACCTGTCAATGATGCAGTCATCCAAGCGTTCGTTGAATAGGAGGTCATGGCACAACAACAATTCAAAGTATCTCGAGCCAATCTTGAGGCTTTCGAAGCAGAACTACCCAGATCAGAGTGACTCGAGACGAGTCACAGGTGAGTGTTGGGGGCATGTTGGCCCTTGACCAAGTTTTGGGAGATCCTTGGTCAAGTTTGATCTATTTTGGGACTTCGACAGCCTCTCGAAGATGGAGCGCAAGACGAAGAAGAGATGACAGGATCTCGGCCCCTTTTTGGGTCCTTTTTGGGATTTGGGATTATGTAACGAGTATGGGATGTCAACCCATGGGTTTACCCATGTTTAGGCCTATTTTGTAATGTATAAATAGATGTCTAGGCAATGTAAGGAAGGGGAGATACATATCTGTGTGATATTGGGCTAAGTGCTAAGTACGGATTGTAGATGATTGCACATACTATGTGGGAGTTGTAGATTTACTTGCAAGTAATTGTAAGAAGGCTTGGTGTTGTACCCTAGCTTGAAGAAGGAGGATCTGGTGGAGTGAGCGCAGATCTCCTATTTTCTGCAGAGTAGGATTTTGATGTTATGTGCCTGTAAGAATCTTGACAAAAATAATAAATAAGAAGAGTTGGTGCACATAGCACCAGGGTGGGGGTGAACCATATAAATACTGTGTTATTATGCCTTGTACGAGGTCTTGATGTGTTTATGTCTTTACTTGCTAAGTGCTTTGATATAGATAGATAGATCTGTTTATGCTTTGTGCTAATGATGTATATGAATGTAGATCTGACCTATGTGAATATGCTTAGTGCTTGAATCTTCTAGATTTAATCTACCTCTTTATGATAAGTGCTTATATACATCAAATCTGAGTGAATGATGTGATGCTTTGTTTTATCTGCATAGTAGATAATGGTTAATTATTGATGAACTATCAGTGCTAAGTGATCTGTTAAGTATTACAATCACATATCTGTGTCCCAGCTAAGGTTGCAAACACCTGAGTCTTGCAACCACCCCCGCCTCTACGTCAGGTGAAACTTCATCCACTTTGCAGGTGTTGCCGAAAGGGCCAGTAGTTAGGGTTTTTTTGGTGCGTTGTTGTAGCGTTGAACCCTGGGTATGCCCCTATGCCAACAAAGATCATTCACTCCCAGGTATGCAAATTTATTTTATGGTCATTTTTTTTATTGTACTAACTTTGGACATAAGGTTTCAGATTGCAGGGATTATAAAAGAAATGTTCAAGCAAGAAATGCCTATGTGGCCCCACGTAACATTGAATGTTAAAAATGTCATAACTATGGACACATAGATAGTGATTGTAGAAGCATGATCGATACTTCCATAAAAGAGAACACTGATATCAGATGTAAGAAAGTATGGATAAGAAAACATGAAGAACAGGTGAACAAAGACCAGGCCCCAGAGATCGCAAGATTGGTAATAAACCGCGATGAAAAAAATTCTACAGAGAAAAAGAAAGATGTTAGATACATAAAGGTTTGGAAAACAAATGAAAGAAAAGAAGGACAAGTAAATAAGGAACTTGTTCAAGAGATTATAATTTCAGGCATTGTAGTGAAAGATGAATCCATGGATAGAAAAAAAGAAGTCAGAGCTCAGAGACATGATGAATCTACCAATGAAGATGATGATGAATACACATCAGAGAAGTAATTGTTCTAATCCATCCGACTTAGAGACTCCCATATAATATGAATATTAGATAGGGGGAGTCTATGCAATAGCTATGACAGACCAAAGAACAATCCTTCGATAAGCTTGCATATTTTGAGAAGATAGATCTAGAGTAGTCAGTTAACAGAAGTATAGTTTGATAGATTAATCAAGACTTCATGATAGTATAGTGATAAATGGGTCATCATAATGGATAGTTTTTCAAGTAGAGTCTTGGACAATATGGATAGAGATGGATTCATAAGAACACTTAGCAGATTTGGACAGATATATGATAGTGGACGAGAACATGGATTCATAGATTGGTTCAGAGAGTGGTTCATAGACAAAGGAACATTATCATAATGGATGATAATTACATAGGAAATGGCTTGAACAATGCTAATGGATTCAAAATTGACAGATATGTTTTGGACACGTGCAATGCATACAACAGTTCACATTCAAAATAGAGTAATTCTCATAAAAAAACAATGATAAAACTTCCTACAAGCTATGGAAAGGAAGACCAAAAAATGTGAAGCACTTCAGAGTATTTAGAAGCAAATGCTACATCAAAAGAGAAGATGGCAGAATGGGAAAGTTTGACTCTTGTGTGGAAAAAGGAGTACTTGTTGGTTACTCAAGTATAAGAAAAGCATACAAGTGTTACAATCTAAGGTTGAACAAAGTTGTGGAAAGCCTCAATGTAACAACTGATGAAACAGGTGGACAAGAATTAAAGGAAGAAGAAAATGAATAAATGGAACAACTTTATGAAGAAGAAGCAGAACTTAAAGAAAAAGTCTACATCGAACAACCAGAATGATTTCAATTGTTAGAGAATGCAGATTACATGTGCAATTAAAGAAGGCCTTGTGTGGTCTAAAATAGGCTCCTAGAGCATGGTACTCTAGACTAGATAAATATCTACAACAAGAAGGGTTCAGAAAAGGAAGTGAAAACAACAAACTCTACATTAAGATACGTCAAAGAAACCAAGGAATTTTTATTTCTCAAAATAAGTATATCAGAGAAATGCTAAAGAGGTTCGGAATCGAAGATTGCAAACTAGTTACCACTCCTATGCAAACCAGTTGCAATTTGAGAAAATATGATGATTCAAAGTCTACAGACTAGAGGAAATATAGGTCAATGATTGGTATCTTACTATATGTGACAACATCTAGAACATATGTAATGAGGCCTTTGGGCAGGTGGCACGATTTCAAGCAACACCAAAGGAATCACATGTCGTACTAGTGAAGAGGATTTTCATATATCTCAAAGGAATAGAAGAGTTTGGATTATGGTATCCAAAAGGAAAGGATCTATCACTTATTGCCTACACAGATGCAGATTGGGCAGGTTGCATTGATGACCAACGAAGCACCAGTGGACCAACGTTCTACTTGGGTGAGTGTTTAGTATCATGGCTAAGAAAGAAACAATCATCAATATCCTTATCTATAGCCACAGCAGAGTATATTGCAGCAACAACATGTTGTACACGGGTTATATGGATGAAACAAACTCTGACAGATATACAGGTTGAGTATGATGAGCCCATTCCAATCTATTGTGATAATACAAGCGTGATCAGTATCTCAAAGAACCCGGTGATACAATCCAAGACGAAGCACATTCCAATCAAGTATAACTTTCTATGGGAACAGGTTGTAGGGAAGAACATCAGATTTGAATATGTGGGAACAAAAGAACAAGTGGAAGACATATTTACAAAACCACTTCCATGGGAATCCTTTGAGTATATTCACCAGAGACTCAGAGTAATTTCTACTCCAAAATGAATGTTTTTGATTGCTTATCTTATATGTCTTCGATTTACACATGGAAGCACCATAAAGAGGTCAGTTCGGAGATCAATTTTAGGAAGAGTTCAGTCAGGGGGAGTATCCCCAAGGACATTTCAATAAGGGGGATCATCCCTATATGGAAATATACCTTTGTCATTGATGAAAAAGGGGGAGATATTTATCAGATGCAGAGCACATAGGCATGGTTCCAGGGAGAGCGATGGTCACAAGAAGAGAATGAGTGATATGACTTCAGTATTGCATGACATGAATTCAGTATTGCATCAAAGTGTTTCCATCAATGCCAAAGGGGGACATTGTTGATTAAAATGGTTGGTTTTCATTGATGTCAACCCTTGAATAAATTTTGGTAGCGAATTCTGGTAGCACAAAGGTTTGGGTAATGGACCCAAGTTTTTTTTATGGATAATGGTATGAGTTTAGATATATTTTCAAGTAAAACTATTCTATATGGATAGTACATGTCATGCCATTTCTGTTGGTATGTGGAATGTCACATAACTCCTCACAGTTAGAGAGTTATGGCCATGTGAAGTTGGAGAACCCTCATGAGTCATCTAGAAGCCCCAAAAGGTCAAAGTAGTCAAAGTGTTTGAAATGAAGAAATTATTTAAATAATAAAATGAAGTGATGAGTGTACTATAAGTCACAGAGGATGAAAAATAAATTATTTAAATAATAAAGTTAATGGAGAACTTACTAATTATGGAAAGTGGTTAAGTTAAGTGGACAAGTGGTTATAAGTGGGTTAACCCAAAAATAAGGAAAGTGGGTTAAGATGGTTAGAAGGTAACCCCTTGAGGAAGCTACATAAAAGTATGAATAAGAGGCAAGGGTCTCTTATTCAAATCACACTTGAATACAATTGAATATATATTTTTGTGAAAGGTTATTTGGGCAGGTATTGTTGATAGAGAAAAGTGCGGCAGAAAAATCGCGACAACAACATGGTTGGGGTATATTTATGAGAGATATGGCACATCTTGTTTGAGTTATGTTTTGTGAGATAGGGTTTATCTCTTGAGATGGTATTGGATGTTCAATATTGTTGCATATATCATATTTTTTGAGGGATACAGTTGGTATTTTGTTGTTGGTATTTGGCATATGGGTATTGGTCTTTTGGTTGTGATGCGTTGTTGAAGTTGTTGGTTTAGCATGAGGCTACATAACAGTGAGGTTGTGGAACATGGTTTTATGTAAAGGTTTATGGTATTTGGTTTATGGATAGAGTGATGAATGTTTTATGGTTATATTGGTTTATGTCTTTGGTATATGGTTAAGGTACATGTTGGGTACATGGTTGAGAAAAGTAGTTGATGAGTTGGCACATACATGAGGTGTATAGTTGATGATGTTGGTACATCTTGATGATTCATAGTTTATGTATATTTGATGCATTATTGGTACATATTCGGTGCATGGTTGATGCACTCGTTGATGGTACAACTTGAGGTACAGTTTGGTGCATGGTTGATGCACGTGTTTATGGTACAGGTTGAAGTACATGTTGATTCATGGTTCAGGTTATTTTTATAGGTTGGTTGGCTATAGGTTAGTGGTACAGGTTGTTATAGTGGTATATCTCACAGTGATAGTGTGACAGTGGTTCCATCATTCTACTTCTACGTCAGGGCGGTTAGACGGGGAAAGGACAGGTGGTTGTAGCCACCTTCTGGTTGTAGTCGGATAACATAGGGGATTATAGCATCCTTCTGGTTGTAGCCATAGAATTGGGGAGTTGGATATTCCCTCGGGTTGTAGCTTGAGAAACTAGGGGGTTGGAGCCTCCTTCCAGTTGCAGCTAGAAAACAAAGGAAGTTGGTGCTTCCAATGAATGTAATTTTTAAAGACATATAAGAAAAAGTATTATGTGGTTTTCTACCACTTTGGGTTTCCACGTAAAACATTGGTGTATTGTGTATGTGTGTGACTAATCATTAGTTCATTTTTTATTTACTCTGCAACTATTGGATGATAATGCTACATTGACATAACACTTGCATTTTATGGTGAAAAATGATTAAATTGATCTATTACTGATTCACCCCCCCTCTCAGTAATCCAACAGGCCAGTCATTTGGCGGGGCCTCGTGAAACGAGTGTCAAATAACCTGCGGGGGTGCCTCATAGGGCACATGTATCCTAACATGCGGGGGTCAACTAAATTAGGGTTTTCAGAAACCCTTCACTTCTGCAACTCTGAGACTTTCATAGTCCTTAATTCCTTAGATTAATTATGAAAAGATCACTTGAGAAAGAGATATCCAATGAACTTGTGTGTACTAATGAGAGGCTTCTTGAAGTGTATTTATACTTTTTCAAGTGAATTGTTTCCTTAACTTTAGGGTCGACCCGTAATTTCTTGTTATAACCATTTTACCCTTTAATTAATGACTTGTAACTTCTTATTGCAACTATTTAGGGGTTTCTTAAACATTCTTTGGGTATTTCAACTTCAAGAGGGCATAAATTCTCAATAGTGAGGAACCACATGGTGTACCACATACCATTGGAAATGATATGATGAGGACTATCCATCTATGATGATTTTATATGTACTTGTAATGTTCTTCAACCTCATTTTCCTCAATAAACTTCAAGCCTCATGACCACACCTCGAGGATTCGTGTAGACTTCTTCAAAGAATCTTCCCATGAGGGCCATGCTCAAAGTTTCACCATAAGGGGGCCACTTTGGATACTTCTTCAACTATACCCATTACTTCTAGAGGCTTCTATACTTCTTTTAAATTTGACATCAATAACAATCAATTTTCCAACAATATCCCCCTTTGGCATTGATGGAAACACTCATGCTCCCTCTACGACCAATGCTCCCCCTGTTTGAATTATTTTATTCTTTCTCCCCCTTTGACATCAATGGAAAAATGTAACTCCCCCTGACAATATACCTTCTTATGACAATTTATTTCCTAGTCTTCATGCTTCTGAACTTTCTCTTCTACTTTTGTTCTTTCTCTCCTCTGGTGATTTTTGTCCATTGGTGCTTCCTGATGAAGTAAACTACTAACATATATATAAATAATTCATAATAAGGTTCCTTTAACTTCTCTTCAAAAATTATTTATCTTCCCTTGTCTTCTTTGCAAAAGTGTCATGTAGATTACTGTGCAGCAGAAACTACTCCAAGTTTTTGTCGAATATACTCAAATGTCTCTCTTGGGAGAGGTTTAGTGAAGATTTCTACAATTTGTTCCTTTTTCCCAATGTACTCTAACTTGATATTATTTCTATAACTTTTTCCCATAGAAATTGAAACTTGATCGGAATATGTTTGGTCTTGGAATACATCAATGGATTATTGGATATACTTATAGCACCGGTATTGTCACATAATATGGAAATAGGATCATCATATTGCACTTGTATATCTTGTTGGTTTTGATTCATCCAAATAACTTGAGTACAACACGTTTTTGTTGCAATATATTCTTCTTCTACTGTAGACAATAATACGAAGGACTGATTCTTACTTAACCAAGATACCAGACAATCACTCTAATAGAAATATTCTTCACTAGTACTTCTTCAATAATCAATGTTTCCTACCTAATATGCATTTGTATAGGTGACCATAGTCATCTCATTCCCTTTTGGATACCACAATCCAAACTCCGTTGTTCCTTTAATATATCTAAAGAACATCTTTACTGTCAGAACATGAGTTTCCTTCGGTGCTACTTGAAATCTTACAACTTGTCCAACTACTTGCATTACATATGGTATTGAGGCTATCACTATAGATTTTAACCTTGTATAATATTTTACTGCAAACATATTTTTAATAAAAGAACAGAAAATATACAATGGAAAGTACACACATTACACACAGATTTTTCCCCTGGAAAACCAAACTGAGAAAACCAACATATTCTATATTCATTCATAGTGATACATTGTTTACAATACAATATACATATATAAGCCAATGACATCCAAAAACCTAACTCAATGACCCATATTAGTCAACAAACCTAATTCCTTAACCAAAAATAGAAAACCATACAAAAAAAATCATGTGCCAAAAAACCTCCCAATAATGTACACGAAAATCGAGGTGACACAAAAATGAGGGGAAAATGTGAAGTTTCTCGAGGAAAAAAAAATTATTGGGTGCCCTGCCCCCAAATTCCCATGCAGAGGGAATATCACCCAACTGTGACCCACCTCAAACCCCCCTACGCGCCTGACGCAACGTAGCATACACTAAGTCTAGTCGTGCAAAGAATATAACACATACCCAACATTTTCCCACTTGTTTTTTTCTTTGCATACAAGGGGTTACAGGATTACATAGTAAACAATCCAGGGAAACAATGCCCATGGATCCTCTACACCAAGAGAAATTATCAGTGCTCACGGATTTTGTTAATGAATCTGCAACATTCTTCAAAGTGTCCACCTTCATTAATAACACTTTCTTTTCTTAAACCATGTCTCTCACAAAGTGATATTGAATATAAATATGCTTTGTCTTTGAATGATAAGTTGGGTTCTTCGCCAGAAAAATTGCACTCTGACTATCGTAATATATCCTTACAACTTATTTTACTAACCCAATCCGTGAACACAATCTTTGTAACCATATTGTTTCCTTACTTGCATGAGTGGATACCATGTATTCAACTGTAAAAATTTTAATACAAATTATGTATTGCATGGATTCTCCTGATATAACAATTATATGCCACTGTTAAATACAAAATCGCTTATACAAATATTCTTGCGGAATTTAAAACACGATCGCCAATTGCAATATCAAGAAGAAAGATCAATCACAGATAACACAGATGTTTTACCAGGAAAGCATAAAGATAAAAAAAACCCACTATCATATATTATGTATATATCATGGATCATGAAA
Organism: Picea engelmannii; assembly: GCA_009831015.1. Taxonomy (NCBI): domain Eukaryota; kingdom Viridiplantae; phylum Streptophyta; class Pinopsida; order Pinales; family Pinaceae; genus Picea; species Picea engelmannii. The sequence continues at coordinate 191,471 of ML808153.1, read as the reverse complement.
CAATATCATACAAAACTCTAATACAAGAGCTCTCAGTACAATATACAATCGTCTCACACTGTCATACAAAAATTGACAAATTCATGTGYCAATTTACTGCTTCCAGAYAGCCTKCCTCCTCTACGCAATCCTTGCTAATGGAAATCCCTGCAATGAATGAATTCCTCTTGCCTAGGCTACACGTTCCTCATGGGCACATCCAATGTGTGTGTGGTTGCATGAGTGCACTCACTAATGTCACAATTGATAGTCAAATTGTCCCTTTCACCTGTTATCTCAACTGGGTCTCCACTGGATCTGACATGTATGTAGTTAACAGTGGTAAATCTTCAATTGCATGTGAGATCACTGATTGTGAATTAATTAATAATTAATTCACTAATCTCTCACTAGTGTAAGTTCAGTTACAACTAGTACAACTGATATTAACTCACTTAACTGAGTTAAACTACTTCACAACTCACATAACTACACATCCAACTCTGTTACAACCTCGAATCACTCAATTACAACTAATTCGACTTGCATGTCCCACCAATCAACATTTGAACTCAAATTTCCTATATCTAACTGATTTTCCACTTTAGTTAACTATTTCCAAGTGCTCATTGAGAATAGACTAATATTTATTGTCCAACTATTATTAAGGGATAATAATAGTTGACATACATCTATAAATAGAATTCGTTCACCATCTACAAATAGACATCATCTATAAATAGAAATTGTTCATCAACTAAAAATAGACTTCCACCTAAAAATAGCTTGAGGCTCCATCCTAGTGTAGGTGCATAATTTTCACTAGGATCTTCTTGTTGAATCTCAACACTCCCTCTCAACAAGAAATGGATTATCCTTCACCCTGATCCTGTCTCTATGGTATTTGAATTTGCTCCTGGTGAGCGCCTTCGTCAGAATGTCTGCATCCTGATCTTTTGTAGGAATGTACTAAAGCAACATGATCTTCCACTGCACACAATATCTGATATGATTAATCGAGAGTTTAATGCAACTCTGATTATCACAATGAATCACTGTCGGATCTAAATGAGAATCAAACAAACCAACAAAGATCTTTCTCATCCAAATAGCCTCACATGCAGCTTGACTCGTTGCCATGTATTTCTCTTTCTCTGAATTGAGTGCCACGTATCTATATTTCCTGATTTACCAAGAAACAACTATAGATCTGATACTAAAGATCCCCCCTAATGTGCTCTTTCTGTCTGTTGGGCTGCCCGCCCAATCTGCATCTATGAATCCATGCAACTTCACCTCATCCATATGTATGTACCATAATCCATACTCATATGTGCCCCTCAGGTATCTTAGGACATGCTTGATTGCCTTCTAAAATATCTTGGGAGGCTTAACCATAGCTTGACTCAGCTAGTTAATCGCATAGAAAATGCTCGGTCTCATGTTCACTAGATACATTAGCAAACCCATTAACTATCGATAGACAGTAGCATCCACTACCTCTCCAGAAGTAGCATCCTCTTTCCTCTAGTTTCCTAGAAGAGGAGTCTCCATGGGTTTGTATCCCTCCATGTGAAACTTACCAAGTATCTCCCTTGCATACTTGCCTTGAGAAACAAAAAGTTCAGCATCTCGCTACCATATTTCCAATCCAGGGAAATAATGAAAAAGGCCCATATCCTTCATCTCAAACTCCTTTGTAAGGTCCTCCTTGCATGAGTGTATCAGCTACTCATCACCAGTCAGTATTAAATCATCAACATAAAAAACAATTGTTAAAATCTTACCCTTGTAGATTCAACTCGAACCTACCACTGATTTGTCAACCGTTCTTGGGACAATTTCCCATGAACTGTTTTTGACAATGGATTCATACTCCTCCACCATTGCATCAACCCAAGTGGGATCCTGCACTGCTTCCTGAAAGGAATATGGTTCAGTCACAATATATTTTCTCATGAGAGCCATGTATCCAGTAAACCGATCAAGAGACTGTCTATGTTTGTGCTGTGAAGTAGGGACTCCTACATTCTGTGCAACATCTAGTCTCAATCTATCATCTTTTGTGGTGCACTTTCTGCCATTTCTGATGGATGGCTCTGCATGAGTGGCTTCCTCCACTCCATGAACCTCCTCATGTGGTTGATCCACATATTGAGACTTATCTTTGGGAACCATCAGTTCCTCCTCTGCATGCAAGTCTAGCTCCCTCTCAAATGACAACCGCATGGCTCTCCCCTCATTGAATTTTATATCCCATCGCATAACAGTCATCTTATTTTTAGGAAAATACACACGATAATTATGGGGTGTTTCTATGTACCCCACAAATATCCCAACTTAAGCATTCGGCTCCAGCTTCTTCCTGGCATTCTTGGTCACATGCACATAAACAGATGAGCCAAAAATCTTAAAATGAGAAACATCAGGTTTCTTACTAGTGAAATCTTCTTCAGGTGTACTCATGCCAAGTACTCTATGAGGACAATGGTTTTGCACATAAACCGCAGTGTTGCATGCTTCCGCCCACAAATTCATTGGTAGGCCCTGATCATGCAACATTTCTCATGCTGCACCCACGATCGTTATGTTCTTCCTCTCCGTGACCCCATTTTGTTGTGGGTTATGAGGCGCTATGAGTTCTCTTCAATATCCTTATTTGCTGAATAAGTCTTTGAATTCGTTAGACATGTATTCTCCACAATTATCGCTCCTCAGAGCCTTCACTTGCTTCCCCAACTCTTTCTCCACCAATGCTTTAAACTCATATAACTTTGAGAATGTTTGATCCTTCTTCTGCATGAAGAAGATCCAGCATTTATAAGAAAAGTCATAAAAAAAAAATAACATAATACTTATGTTTTGTTGTTGAAGCAACCGAAAATGGTCCACACACGTCTATGTGAATTCTCTCCAGGATCACTGAAGCACGGTTCTCCTTTTCATGAAAGGCGGTATTTACATACTTCCCCATGGTGCAACCCTTGCACTGATATAACTAAGAAAGTGTTCCCATTGGAATTCCAGCAGATATTTGCTACATGATTTTCAAGGCTCCATGATGAAGATGGCCCAATCGCCTGTGCCATAATTCACCCTCATCTCGGCTCACAAATTTTGTTGCCTTGCCCATCACATAGCACAGCCATCTACCTCCAACTTGTAGAGATTCTTAACTTGAATCCCTATCTTCTTGACTTGACCCATTGTTTTATGTCACAAGAAGGATTTTCCATCATTGAAAACAACATCATAGCCTCTATCCTCCAACATTGTGACTGAGACCAAGTTTTTCTTCAGACCTGGAACATGCATAACATATTTCAATTGAAATGGTTTACCTGAATCCCTAAGAAAGGTAATGGTACCAATTCTAGTCACACTATATAATCCATCATCTCCCATACATATATATATGCATTTTGATATCTCTCTCCTCCAAGTCACTGAAAATGTCCTTATCTCCCGTCATGTGGAAGGAAGCACCACTATCCAAATACCACACCGATCCAAATTCACTTGAATCCATGCATGCGATCAAGGAGAAGTCAATTTCAAATTTCAAGGCAAGGGCCTCACCAACTGCAGCTCCAACAACCTTCTTGTTCTTCTTCTTCTGCGAATAGTTAGTAGCGAGATGCCCATGTTCGTGACAGTGAAAACACTTCACTTTGGACAAATCCAACTTCTTGCCTTTAGACTTAGATTTTGAATGGAATTTATTCCCCTTCCCTTTCCTTTCCTTGTCATCCAAAGCACAATCCTCTTCATCATCATGCTTTGATGAAGATCCATCTCTGGTGTTCCGCCTGAACTCCTCCTACACTAGATCCAACCATAGTCGTTCCCAATCTGGAAATTTTTCCCTTCCATTGACAGAGTCTTGATAATTGTGCCAACTCTTGGGAATTCCTAAGAGAGCCAAGCTCACCAAATCATCATCATCAAATTTTGTTCCCACACTCCCCATCTCATCCCGACATTGGACAAACTTCATGAGATATTTTGGAATGGAGTTTCCCTTCTCCATATTGATCTTCCTGAGTTTATCTTTGAGCACCAATTTCCTATGGTCGTTGTTGTTTTGGAATAGATCCGTCAAAGTATTCCACATTTCATATGGTGTGGCTTTCCCATGGAGGTTTGAGACAAAGTGGTATTGTACTGCCTCCAATAGGATCCTTCTTGCCTTTGCCACTTTATTTTTCCATGCATCAAGATTTGCAACGTCTACAGCATCTGGCTTAGGAACATCTTTGTCAATGAATTCCTTCAAGCCATTGTCTTCAAGTATTGCCTCCATCTTGTCCTTCCAAGAAATGTAGTTTGACCTTCCCTCGAGTGCATACTCTAACCTCAAGCCATTGAAATCCATTTTGATATTGAATCAGCTATAGCACCAAGAAAGTCTTTCTGCAAATTCGAATTCTATCCAATCACAAACTCAGCGTCTGCAATTTCCTATGCTCTGATACCATGTAGAAATTTTAATACAAATTATGTATTTCCTGGATTCTCCTGATCTAACAATTACATGCCACTGTTAAATACAAAATCGCTTCTACAAATATTCTTGCGGAATTTAAAACACAATCATCAATTGCAATATCAAGAAGAAAGATCAATGACACATAACACAGATGTTTTACTGGGAACGCATAAAGCTAAAAATCCTACTATCATATATTATGTATATATCATGGATCATGAAACAATCTCATACAAAACTCTAACCCAAGATCTCTCAGTACAATAAACAATCGTCTCACACTATCATACAAAAATTGACAAATTCATGTGCCAATTTACCGCTTCCAGACAGCCTGCCTCCTCTGCGCAATCCCTGCTGATGGAAATCCCTGCAATGAATGAATTCCTCTTGCCTAGGCTATGAATTCCTCGTGGGCACATCCAATTTGTGTGTGGTTGCATGAGTGCACTCACTAATGTCACAATTGATAGTCAAACTATCCCTTTCACCT
>ML808153.1:134713-161386 GCA_009831015.1 Picea engelmannii | reverse complement strand
CGAGGCCATGTTAGGTACCCAAATACAAAAGATACACTGAAATAAAGTAAGAAAGAGGGAAAACCTCATGGAAAAAACTCCCCATCAAGGTACAATGTATGTAAAAAGAAGAACTACAGGTGCTAGGCAACTGTGTCCTTCACTCCAAGATGACTTCGTAGAGAATGGAACTTCTTCTCAGTGAATATCTTGGTGAAGATGTTTGTCGTCTGTTCTGCTGAATGAAATAACTATAAGTCGATGATCCCCTCATGTACTAAGTCCCAGATGTAGTGCATGTGGATCTCAATGTGCTTCGTCCAATGCCTCTAAACTAGATCTCTACAGAACTTCAAAGTGCTCTAGTTGTAACACCATATGACGATATGCCGATGAAATTGAATGCCCAAATCAGTGAGAAAATGTTGTAGCCACATATCCTGAATTGTTATGTTAACTACCCCTTTGTACTCTTCCACGGCTGAAGATAGAGTAATAGCAACTTACTTCTTGATCGACCAACAAATAGGCCCAAAACCAAGACTAACTGAGTAACCAGATGTGGACTTGTGATCAGTGTTATCACCAGCCCGGTCAGAATCAGTAAACCCGATGAGATCTCATGTAGACTCTGCTGCATACAGAATCCCAAAGGTGATGATGCCCTGTACGTATCAAAGGATACACTTTGCAGCTTTCCAATCTAGCTCATGCGGATCCTGCATGAACCTGGAAACTACGCCAAATGCATATGAGAGGTCTGGTCTGGAGTGTGTGAGATACAAAAATCTCCCCACTAGCTGTCTGTACAGTGTTTTGTTAACCAGTGGAGTCTCCCCGTTATCCTCAAGTTTGACTCCTGATAGGAAAGGAGTCGGAGCAGACTTGCAGTGTGTCATGTGAAATCTCTCAAGGATATCTTGTGCATACTTGGCCTGAGATAGTTTGATGCATGATGTATCCTAACTAATATTGAGTCCAAGGAAGAAGTGTATCGGACCCATGTCCATCATCAAAAACCTATCATGTAGAATCCTCTTGACTGCAACAATCGTTGAAGTCGAGCAACCGGTGATCAGCAGATCATCAACATACATAAATAAGAGTAGAAGTGAATCATCTCTCCTGAGCATGTAGACATTTGTGTCTGATTTACAACGTATAAAGTTTTGTGACAGTAGGTAGGAGTCCATCTTGGCATACCATGCCCTCGGAGCCTGCTTGAGGCCATAAAGGGACTTCTTTAGTCGACAGACCAAAGATGAGTCCTGCATAAATCCCTGGGTTTGGTCCATGTAGATATCATTAGAGAGATCACCATGAAGAAATGCATTCTTTATGTTCATATTATGGACTTCCCATCCCTTGGTTTCCACAATGGAAAGTGCCAATCATATGGAATCCATATTCGCAACTGCAGCGAAGGTCTCATCATAGTCAATACCATGAACCTATTGAAAGCCTTTGCCAAAAATCCTAGCTTTGTATCTACTAATCTGTCCATCCACTGTGTTCTTGGTTCGGTAGACCCATCTTCATCTAACAAGTTTACTCCCAGAAGGAAGGGGAACTAGATCCCAAGTCCGGTTCTCAAGGAGGGATTTGTACTCCTCTTACATGGAGGATTCCTAAAAAGTATTTCCAGCAGCCTCGCCATAAGACTCTGGATTCGAATATTGAACCAAGAAAATATGCCTAGAGGGAAATGGTTCAGTGGCAGCGAGTGCAATAGGAGGCTCCTCGAAATCAGATCGATTCCTCCTAGTATCGGCTAGATCACCAACGATATCCCCTGCATCCTAAAGAGTAGTTTGTGCCCACTTGGGCCTCTTCTCTAGCTCTACAACTTCATCTGGATGATCTGACTCTGTATATGAATGTACTAACTCTAAATCTGAATCATCTGATTCCTCTAAATCAGAACTCTCATCTGAATAAGAGTCGGCATGTGCATGCTCATCATCTCATATAGGTGGAACAATGAAGGTGTCTGCATGCGGTTGTTGAGGTGCATGCGAGATACTTTCCTCGAATTGGACACTTCACTCAATGATGATTTGGTCCGAGGAAAGATCAATAAGTCTATATCCCTTCACACCGTTGGGGTATCCAACAAAAATGCACTCAGTTCTCTGTGGATCAAGTGCCTTCCTCTTTTTAGAGGGAATCTGGGCCCATGCACATGAACCAAAAATGCGAAAGTGGGTCACTTCAGGTTTGACGCCGCTCCAAGCCTAATAGGGGGTCTTATCCTTGATATATCTCTGGGGAGATCTGTTTTGTATGTATGTTTCACAATTAAGTTCTTCGACCCATAGTCTCTGTGGTAGTGACTTTGCATGCAACATGCAAGATGCCATCTCCTTTAGAGATATTTTTTTCCGCTTAGCAACTCTGTTTTGTTGCAAAGTATAGGGAACTGTGTACTACAACTAAATCCTTTCCTCATGGAAAAGATTATGGATCTCATGAGTTACATACTCTCCCTCGTTATCAGTTCAGAGGACTTTGATCTTCTTTCCAAACTGTGTCTCAACCAAGGCTTTGAAATCTTTGAGGTGTTGAAAGACCTCGGATTTTTTCCTGATAAAGTAGATCCAAGTAAAACGTAACAAAAATGAGAAAAAAACCTCACTTTGTTGATGGATGGATGCATAAAAGGACCCATAAGGTCACTTTGGATCAGATCTAAAGGTGTGGAAGCGCACCTTTTCCTTTGTCGAATTTCTCTTGAGGATGTTTTCCGAGAATAAATCCCTCGCATACTCCCTTGGAGAAATGTATGTTTGGTAGACCATCAACCAATATTTGATTTCTAAGTTGTTGCATGTATATGAAATTCAAATGTCCAAACCTTTCGTTCCATATCCTACTACTTTCATCAACATGAGTAAACAGTAAAGCAGAATGAGGTTCAATGAATTCAGAAAATGTATACAATCTAGACTGATGATTTACGTCACTGGTAGCAACCCTGGAGTTGGTTTACATGTCGTAGACGTCCATGGAAATTGGTGTGAATATGAATTTATTTCCAGTGCCAGAATTCGTCATCTGATACATAGAGAGAAGGTTGACATAAATTTTGGGAACGTGTAGCACATTCTCGAAGCTTTCGTTGGTGAGTTCAATCCTTCCTTTCCCAGTGACTTCGACAGAAGAGTTGTCCCCCATTAGAATAGGAGGACCTTTGCATGCATCCAAAGAAAATTATATTTCTTTTGAGGCATCCATGTGATGTGATGCTCCTGAATTAACGATCCAAGCATCGGGAGAGGAGTTGATGGAAATCAAGGCATGCCTAGAATTGTCTTTATTGGAATTCATCTCTTCTGGCTTCTTCTTCTTGGCATCCTCGGGGATGCGATCTCCAAGGTTGTTTTGCTGAAGTATTTGAGACATCAGATCTATTTTTTTTTGCATGCATACTGATTTCGAATGGAATCCTTTGTGACAATACGTGCATTTCTCCCCTTTTCTCCCCTTGTCCCCTTTGGATCTGGAGGCATCGATGAAGGGTTTTGTGTACCCTTACTTCTTCGGGTGTGCATGATCTTTATGTTTATCTTTATATTTTGATTTTTTATATTTTTGGTTGCCATCATGCACATTGAGTGCATTCTCCCTTGGGCCTTTGATTGTTCCCATGTTGATGATTTTGGTTTTCCCTTGTGTTAGGGATTCAATAAATTCCTCAAGAGAAGGCATCTTCTAGGTGGCTCCAAAGGAGAATCTAACAATACAGAATGTGGCTATGAATACAAAGAATTCAGGACCAATCTTGGAGAGAATGGTAAGAACCATTTGTTTCTCCTCCTTTGATTTATCAACCCCACAAGCTTTGAGTTGCGATAGTAAATCCTTGAATTTTGTAAAGAAATCTTGGATATTATCGAAGATTTTTTGATCCAATGTGAGAAGATCCACCTCCAAAATGTGTCCCCTCATCTCATCCTATTATCCAAAGATCCCTTCCAAGGTGGTCCATCCTTCATTGGGAGTCTTACAAGAAGATATGTGAAAAAGGAGATGGGGAGAAATAAGACTGCAAATTGTTTTGAGTGCCTCATCCATGCGATTTAAGTACTTGGATTTTTCTATGGATGATTTCAGTTATGTATCTATATTCAAGGTTAACCTATACAACCCTCTATTTCGAGGATGTATGGCTATTTTCTCCTTCCATGCAAAATAGTTGTAAGGTGTAAGAATGAATTCTTTTTGGAAATCCATCTTTCCGCCATCTTCAATCTTTTGTACCTGCAAAAACTTTTGGTGTAGATTTTTCTTAGCAGTTCGTCAGCTTTGATATCATGTAAATGTGTTGAACCTGCAAATAATATATCTAGCTAAAAAATGATACACACATTTGCAGAGGGAATTTGAGAAAGAATAATAAGGAGAGAAAGAACGAAAGAATTCTCATTAGTCGTTGTGAATAATGAATAATTTACACATGATATACTCTGCATAACTCAATGAGTGTGCACTAGAGGAGAACCAATGTGCCATAGTGGTGGTCTAGAGTGATCAAGAAACACACCAGTAGTTACGAGAGTGAACTTACACCTAGTCTAGTCTCTCAGGCAGTTATGGGAGTGAACTGCCACCTAGTTGAGTTAACTAGTCAACTAGTCTTCAGTTAACTAACTAAACAAAGAGTGATGAGGAGTTAACTCATTGAATCAAGGGTAATGCGATATTCTGGTGATTATACCAAGGCAAGGTCGAATTATCATGGTGATGATTCCAATGTTGCATAGTGACAAAACCAATGCAACATCTAAACTCAACTCAACCAGTCAAACTGAAGTGTCAACTGAAAGAGAATATTCTCCAGGTGGAATATTCTCCCCTAAAATACAGGAGACTAGATGATGACTAATTATGACTAATAAACAAGGAAAAATAAATCCTAGGTGTGTGTGAAGTAACTCCAACAAATGTAAAATTTCTTCTTCCCTCATTGCACCAGAGGGGAATCTTACCCGATTATGCTTCCCATATACACATTGTTTAAAGAAATAAAAATCCATAGAGAAGTTAGACATACCTTCAACCATACTTTTACTATGTAGTATTTGAATACCCTTCTCTCCGATATGCCCCAGTATTTGATGCCACATCATAACGTTTTCTCCAGAGATTGTAGGATTTCTTTCTTCTTCAACTCCAATATCAAGAACAATGGAACAATTACACCCATCACTAATAGTGCTTCCTTGCAACTTATAAAGAGTTCCAAACTGAACTCCCTTCAGCAGCACCATTGCTCCACGAACCATCCTGAAAGTTTCCTTTTCAAATATTGTTTTTACCCCTAGATCATCCATTTTTCTTACATAAATCAAATTTATGACCAAACCTAGGATGTGAAGAACACCAGGTAGTGTTCTAATCCTTCCATATATGAGCCTCAACTTGACTTTTACTTGTCCTATGATTCTGATTGTTGATTCATCACCTAGGAAAACATTGCCTCCATCATACCTTTCATATTCACAGAACCCCTCCCTATGGGGAGTCATATGAAAGGATGCACCTAAGTCAACCAACCATGCCTCATGATTTGTATGTGTGATTGAAGAATCCAAGTACGCATCCCCTCCTTCTTCCTTAGAGGTCTTTTCTTTTGTAGAAGGAGCTTCTTCAGATCCCTTCTTCTTCTCAATTTTGGATCTACATTGCTTCTTGTAGTGACCTTCTTTTCCACATCTCCAACATAACTTTACAAAATTTCTAGGAGATTTAGATATACCCCTAGAATTAGATCTCCCACTTGAGAACTTAGATCTATTTCTTTCATGGGAACGTCCTCTTCCAAACAATGCATCTATGCTCTGTCCTTCTATGTTATTCCATCTCATATCCTCCGACAAGGATGAGAGCAATTTATCAAACTTCAAGGTAGTTGTATTACTACCTATGGCCATAACCAGACTATCCCATGAGTCTGGTAAAGAGCACAATAAATTGAAACACTTATCTTCATCTAAAATTTTAATCTCAATAGATACTAATTGACTTACCACGATATTGAAGGAGTTCAAATTATTTGCCACTAAGTCTCCATCTGTCATCCGTAGGTTATACAACTTCTTTCTCAGGAAAAATTTATTTACTAGGGACTTCGACTGATGCAACTTCCCCAACTTATCCCATAAATATTTGGTTCTAGATTCCTCTAACACATACAATAATATTGAATCTGAGAGACATAGTTGGATTGTGCTCTTCGCCTTTTGATCCAACTTTTTCCAGTCATCTGTTGAATTTCTTGTAGGTGCAGTACCTGGATCCACTTCGATCCACTGATCTTTGTCCACCAAAAATTCTTCCATCTTGAGCTTCAATAGCTCAAAATGTTTCCCATTAAACTTCTTGATCTCCATTTTTGAACTGCTCGGCATTTCTTTTCACCTGAAAAAATCATTACCATAGATATTCCACTGTAACAAGGCTTATCACAGTCTCGATCCAAACCCTTGACCACAAAGGCGTCCCCCTGAAGCCAACAAATATTTGATACCAAGTGTATATTTTAACCTTGTACAATATTTTACTACAAAAATATTTTCAATAAAAGAACAGAAAATATACAATGGAAAATACACACATTACACAAAGATTTTTCCCCTGGAAACCCAAACCGGGAAAACCAACATATTCTATATTTATTCATAGTGATACATTGTTTACAATACAATATACATATAGGATCCAGCGGTATCCAAAACCCTAACCCAATGACCTAGATTAGTCAACAACCCTAATTCCTTAACTAAAAATAGAAAACCATCGAAAAAAACCCATGTGCTGAAAAACCTCCCAATAACGGACACGAAAATCGAGGCGACACAAAAAACGAGAAAAAATGTGACACATTTCCTAAGGAAAAATATTATCGAGGGCGTTGCCCCCAAACCCTACACACTCGTCGCAATGTAGCAAACACTAGAGCTAGTCGTGAAAAGAATATACCACATACCCAACAATCACATAGAGTAGGCTACCAATAATCATTCTATAGAATCCTCAATCTACTTCTATATAGTCATCATCTTTTCTCAACTTGCAACCAATCACCATAGGAGTACTTACTAGTTTGCAATATTCCATTCTGAACTTCTTCAACATTTCTTTGATGTAATTGGTTTGGGAAATGAAAATTCCTTCTTTAGCATTACTTTGTTCAAGATATGAATGGTTGTGTGCACTTCTTGTGCCCAAAAGACATTGCTCAACTTGGAATATTTTAACATGCTTCTAGCCTTCTCTTGTAAATGTGTTGAACCTACACAAAATAGTTCTAGATGGGAATTGACATACACAGTTGCAGAGAAAATATAAAAAAAGAGAAGCAGGAGAAAAAGAATGGAAGAATTCTCATTAACCAAATGAATAATTGATCATTTACACATGATATACTACGTATAAATCAACCAATGTGAACTAGAGGAGAATCCATTGTGCCATAATGGTGGTATAGAGTGATTTGGACACACACCAGTAGTTACAAGAGTAAACTTCCACCTAGTCTAGTCTCTCAGAAAGTTACAGGAGTGAACTGCCACCTAGTTGAGTTAACTAGTCTATCAGTCTTCAGTTAAATGACTGAAATAGAGTAAAGTGAGAAGGAGATCAGGGAATCATGGGTAATGATATAGTTTGGTGATGATATCAAGGACAATGTGCATTAGTTGGTGATGATCCCAATGTTTCATGGTGATAATCCTAATGTAGCATCTAGACTCTACTCAATTGATCAAATTGAAGTGAAAACTAAAGATAATATTCTCCCTAGAGGAATATTCTTCCTAAAATATAAGAGACTGAATAATGACTAATAAACATAGGAAAAAGAAATCCTAGGTGTGTGTGAAGTAACTCCAACCACCCCCTTTGAACATCACTATGGTGAAAATAAAGAATGGATCCCAGCAATAAGGCCATGTTAGGTACCCAAATATAAAAGATACACTAAAATAAAGCTAGGAAAGAGGGGAAAACTCATGGGAAAAACCCCCCCTAAAGGTACAATGTATGTAAAAAGAAGAACTGACATTTTCTAGGCAACTGTGTCCTTCACTCCAAGATGACTGCGTAGAGAATGGAACTTCTACTCAGTGAAGGTCTTGGTGAAGATGTCTGCAGTCTGTTCTGTTGAAGGAAAAAACTACAGGTTGATGATCCCCTCATGTACTAAGTCTCGGATTTAGTGCATGTGGGTATCAAAGTGCTTCGTCCACTGTCTTTGAACTGGATCTCTGCATAACTTCAAACTTCTCTGGTTGTCACACCAGATGACAATTGACCGATGAAACTCAATTCCCAACTCAATGAGAAAATGTTGTAGCCACATAGCCTGAATGGTTATGTTAACTACCCCTCTATACTCTGCCTCCGTTGAAGATAGAGTAATAGTAGTCGGTTTATTTCTCGACCAAAAGACAGACCCAGAACCAATACTGAGTGAGTAACAAGATCTGGACTTGCAATCTATGCTATCTCCATCCTAGTGAGAATCAATGAACCCGATGAGGTCCAATGTAGAGTCTGTTTAATAGTGAATCCCAAAGGTGATGGTTCCTTGTATGTATCGAAGGATACGCTTTGCAGCCTTCCAATGTATCTCATGCGGCTCCTACATGAACCTGGAGATTGTGCCAACTACATAGGAGAGGTTTGGTCTGGAGTGTATGAGATAAACAAGCTCCCCACTAGTTGTCTTTATAGTGTGTTTTCAACCAGTGGAGTGTCCCCACCATCCTCAAGTCTGACTCCTGATAGGAAAGGAGTCAGGGCAGACTTACAGTCTTCATATGAAATCTCTCAAGGAGATCTCATGCATACTTGGTCTGAGACAGTTTGATGCCTGATGCATCCTGAATGATATCGAGTCCAAGGAACAAATGTAGAGGACCCATGTCTGTCATCAAGAACCTGTCATGTTGAGTCCTCTTGACTGCATCAAAGTCGAGCAACTGGTGATCAACAAATCATAAACATACAGAACTAGGAGTAGAAGTGAATTAGTCGTCCTAAGCATGTAAACATTCGAGTATGATTTAAAATGTACAATTTTTTGTGACATCAGGTAGGATTCCATCTTGGCATACCATGCCCTCGGAGCCTGCTTGAGGCCATAAATAGACTTCTTCAGTCAACGGACCAAAGAGGAATCCTGCATAAATCCCTAAGGCTACTCCATATAGATCTCCTCATAGAGATCGTCATGAAGAAATGCATTCTTCATGTCCATCTGATGGAATTCCCATCCCTTGGTTACCGCAATGGAAAGTGCCAAATGTATGGAATCCATATTCTCTATTGGAGCGAAGGTCTCAACATAGTCAATGCCATGCACCTACTGAAATCCTTTGGCAACAATCCTGGATTTCTATCTGCTAATCTATCCATCTATTGCACTCTTGGTCCTATAGACCCATCTTCGAATGACAAGTTTCCTTCCATAAGGAAGGGGAAACAAATCCCAATTCTGGTTCTGGAGGAGGGAGTTTTACTCCTCCTATATGGCAGATTCCCAAAAGGGATTTCCAGCAACCTCGCCATAAGACTGTGGATCTGAAGGGTGAACCAAGAAAATATGCCTGGGTGGGAATGGTTCAGTGGAAGTGAGTGAAAAAGGAGGCTCATCGAAATCATATCGATTCCTCCTAGTATCAGTTGGATCCCCAACAAGATCCCCTGCATATTGAAGAGTAGTATGAGCCCACTTGGGCCTCGGCTTCGACTGTACATCTACATCTACATGCACTGACTCTACATATGACTATAGTGACTCTGAATCTGGATCATCTGAATCCTCTGAATCTGAACTCTCATATGAATAAGAGTCGACATGTGCATGTTCATCATCTCTGACAAGTGGAAGAACAAGGTGTCTGCATGCATCCATACCATGGGCAGGCTAGTAGCCCGGCCCTGCCAAAACGTTCAGACCCGGACCAGAGGTCACGAGTTCGACCCCAGTGGAAACCATAAAAATTTTCCCAAACTACTAACCAATGGAGGGGTGCCACGTGGAAGCCCAAGAATGGGCCACCTGGCACCATTACATTGGTTAGTAATTTGGGAAAAATTGTATGGCTTCCATGGGAGTCGAACCTGTGACCTCCAGTCTAGGTTGGGACGTTTTGGTAGGGCCGGGCTACCAGCCCACCCATGGTATGTCTTAACATCTATAGTGTGGTTTAATTATTTAAACTTATTTCTTTGTAATTTGGGCGGAGAATAGGGCTGGGGCTAGGCCCCAGACCCCGATGCAACACCTAAAAACCTTACCATATAACCATGTTGTATATTGGCACGCATTTGTTATGATCCTAGCCCTCGATCATGGGCATATACCATACGATCGCTTCTATATGACCACTCCTTTGATGCTTAGAGCAGATAGATGGGGTTAACGCCCGGTCATTCGAGCTAGTCCGTCGACCAAGGCACGTATCTAGGGGATATGACCATGGGCTGCAAGGTATGGAGGGCACGTGGAGTATAAGCCCATGTCCATATGGCCAAAACATACGACCAAGAGCCAGTCGGGTATAGAGCACGTGGAGGTATAGGTGGAGGCCACATGGCCAAGCCACACGACCAGGAGTCGAATTGTAAGGGGGATAACATGCCAGGTCTTAGAACATGGCCATATGACAGCACCCCATATGCCCAGGAGCACGGAGGAAGGGGGTTGCGCCCTACATTTTGCCCAATTTTGGGTTTTTTGACTTTATTATAAGATTTTAATTGATTTAATGCCTGATATTGATGGAGTTTGACCATTTTTGGAGGATTTGGAGCCCTTTTTGATTCCTTGATCCATTATGGATCACGCCTCCCCACTAAAGACCTTTTGGTCCTCCAAAAGGATACTCACCAGTCATCAAGTGCGGGATAGGCCACCCCACTTGTTCTTTGTCTTTAAACTCTATCCTGTGCACCTGTCTCATCAAGATTAGTTGTAAAACAACCATGATAAATGACAATGTATTGTTATCCACTTGTACTCGGTCACATCTTACTGAAGCCACTATCATCCATGTTGACAACATTACTAATGATAACATCATAAATATGACTGCAAATGAGCTAATATGTTTGTAGTGTTTGCATGACATTAGCTTATCTTGAAGCAAAGTGTGATTGATCTTCTATTCTACAATAATCTCTTGTTCTTGCTTAAGATCAATTACTTGATTTGACACAATTATAGGTGTATTTTTTGCATGAGTTTCCTTCCTTAATTGTTCCATTGTTTGAAGAGATTGATTTGATTTTAAGTGATGAGCATGTACGACATATTATTTTCCTTCCTTGATTAAGTGATATTGATTATGCTCCCTGTAGAAGATTTCTTTGCGATCATACAAATAAGGATTGTCTAAGATCATTCCACATTCATTTAGTGGCACCACATCAAATGTTACCTCATCCAAAAACTTAGATGAAATTGCAAACTTTAATGTGCATTGCTTTGTTATGTGCAATTTATGATTGTTGCTTATACATTTAAGTGATTAAGGTTTATGATGCATCTGAGTGTTTAATCCCAATTGTTTAACCACTTCCTCTGAAATCAAGTTAGATTGAGATCCATTATCTATCAATGTGTTGACTTTAATATGTCTCATTATGACCCTTATGTGAAACAATTTACTTCTAGAATCAAATCCATCACCAATTTTACTTGTCAAACGAACCATTGAGATTTTTTATACATCACCTGAATTTGATCCCGAGTATGTTGGTTGTGTTGTTGTTGCAACTGTTTGCCTCCCTTTCCTCTCTTTGAACCACTTTGGTCTCTTCTCAGGATGCAATTGCCAACAATGGTCCTCATCATTCCCTTCTTTCTTGCAATGCTTGCAAGAGAGCTTCTCTTCCTTTCTTACCACTGAATTTTCCTTCTTGTCATTCCACTTCCTTTTGTCCTCTTTTCTCAAAGACGATTCCCCTGATACACCAACTCTTGTTTTCCCTGCCTCAATGTACGTTGCTTGAACAGAAACCTCATCAAGATTAGTAGGTCCAAACATAAATACAATGTTATGAATATGTGCAGGTAAACCTCCTATATACTTCATAAGAGTTTCTTGGGTATGTAATGGAATGTCTAACATTAATGCCATCTTACGAAATCCATCCATGTATTCTTGCATTGTTTGTCCTTTTCTTAGTTTAAGACCTTGCCATTCAATTAAATCCTTCTCTTTATAACCCAAAGGACAGAATTTATTTCTAAGTGCAGAAACAAAAGCTTGCAATGATGGAAATACATTACCCACTTGTTGCGTGCCAATTTACAACCTACTTTGCCACCAGATGAGTGTTGTGCCTACAAGATGAAGCGATGCCAACTTGATTTGAGTTGCCTCATCCTCGATTTGTTGCACACTACAATAAACCTCCATCTGTCTGACCCAATTATCAAGTCTCTCTGCATTGACTTCACCATCATACATGGGTAATTCAAATTTCACATCAAGCTTAAGTAAAGGCATGTTTATGGGAATGTTTTCTTGCAGTGGATTTGGAACTTGAACTTGAAGAAGAAGAAGAAGTTGATGGAGAAGAAGGAGGTGAAGGAGTTTTAGGAGGATCCTCTCCTTCTTCACTTTTGACCTTTGAATATTCACCTAGATTCGGTCTCTTCTTGTTCCAAGTAATCATCATATAGGACCTTCATCATCTTCGACATGGAAAAGAAAGTCTTTAGAAACTCTTTCTTCTCATGAGAAAGTCCTTCTTTTGATGCCATATTCTCACTTTGAGAAGTTCTCTTTCTCGATCCAATCTTAGGATTATCTTCAACAAGATCACCTTCACCACAATTCAGTGTTTCCCTGGTAATCATGCAAACTCAAAAACCAACTGTCAACTAGCTCTGATACCACTTGATACAAAAAGATCTTTCAAAGACAATGGTTGAGTTTTAAAACGTGAGTTAATTAAAAATTTAGGAATTGAATGAAAGAGGAAGAATTAAGGATGAAATATGGAATCCATAAAGAAATATACAGATTTGGAAATAAGCATGAAGAAACAACAAACCATAACAGCAAAAGTTGATAACGGAGTTCGGAAATCTCGCCTACGTCTCTGAGCCTTTGTCTCAGTGGGTGAGGCTTTCTTATTTCTCTTCAAAGATTAAAAATTACATCATAACACTACAAAATGGATTACAAACGGATATGGTTGTGTTTTTCTAGATATCAAGAACCTGTCACAACTGAGGGCACTGAAAATGGATGAACGAAGCTCCCAGAAATGGCCCGCAAAGTTGCTCTCCTCAATGGCTTCCCCACATAAAAATGGCTCTGTCTTTTCAATTCTCCAGCATTTTCCTATTCTGAATATCCTCTAAGGTTGTGAATAACCTCTGGTTTATATAGCCTTGAAGTTGGCAACAAACTCCCAACTTACCCCCAAGATCTGACCTCAAAAATGGCTCCAGATCCTCAAAAAATGGTCAAAATCCATCAATATCAGGCATTAAATCAATTAAAATCTTATAATAAAGTCAAAAAATCCAAGGTGCATATCCAGGGGCTGTGAGGTATGGAGGGCACGTGAAGTATAAGATCACGGCCATATGGCCACAACATACGACCAGGAGCCAGTCATGTATAGAGCATGTGGAGGTATAGGTGGAGGCCACATGGCCAAACCACACAACCAGAAGCTGAATGGTAAGGGGGATAGCACGCCAGGTCTTATCCCAGGGCCATATGGTAGCACCCCATATGCCCACGAGCATGGAGAAAGGGGGTTGCACCCTGCATTTTTCCAAATTTTGGGTTTTTTTACTTTATTATATGATTTTAATTGATTTAATTCCTAATATTGATGGATTTTGACCATTTTTGCAGGATCTGGAGCCCTTTTTTATTCCTGGATCCATTCTGGATCACGATTGCATATACTTGATATCGACCTCTAAGCGATCCTTTCCTTTTTTATTTTTCTGTGAATTCTTTCTACGATCAGCTTTTTAGATTCTTCATCAAAAACAATGCTTTGAAAAGTGAAGGATTCTTCTTCACTAAAGGTTTAATTTCCAATAAATTTCAGTAAAGAATCTTGTTGAGAAAAATGATCCTATTGTTCTATTTCATGAAATATGTTTTCAATGGTTGCTTTTAGTTCCATATCTTCCAAGGAGAAGTTTTGGATATCATTTTCTATACAATTATTTTCTTCCTCTTGCACTGGGGTTTTTCTCTTCTTTCTCACGGGTGACTTGGGTGAACTTTCAATTTTTACAAAGGGAGGATTCTTCTCTCCCCCTCCACTAGAACTATTGTTGACAATATTTTTAATTGGGTGGGCCATGTTATCGCACAGTTTGTAGTTATATCAAAGAGGGATGGAAGAAGGGAAAACGGGCATAATTGAGACTATCCTACCACTGTCACCTCAATAGGATGGATCTTTCTGTTTAGGGTGGTAGGCCCAAGGGAGACGTCCCTGGTGACCTGGGGTTTTGAGAAGGTAAAGTCTTAAAATGCTAAGTAATATTTTCCCCCTCACAAATCACCACCAATCAGAAAGTCTCGACTAATCAACCAATAAAGATAAGTAATAACCAAGAAGATGTACCTGCTCGAGACAAAGCAACAAGGAAACTATACATGTGCAAGATCACTTGCTTTGGTTAGTACTTCATATAATCATGGACTTTTGATATAAAGAAATTGATAAACAATAATGATGAAGCAAATCAATGATGTAAGCTAGCAATGATTACGATGTATCACTTCACAATAAATGATAAAGAAAGCTTCACAATTATCAATGGAAATCAATGTAACAATATTAATACTAGAAGCAATGCTTTAGCCAATCATTCAGTTGCTTTAAAGACATAATAAATGTTGCATGGATATTTTTATAGCTCAAGTAGATGATGACAACAGTAGGGTTAGTAAATATTAGTCTAAGATAGGGTTAGAAGGATTAGTAGTTGCTCAAAGTATTGGATGTGTGTAAAGTTTTGATCAAGCCACTCAAGCAATAAGGTCTTAGATCATTGCATTCATAGGGAAAATGGAGTCACAGGTAGCATCAAGTGTTGAGGAAGAAAAATGATAAACGAGGGCTAGAGACAAGAGGGTTTGATGGTGAAGTGTTGTTGAGCCAAGCCTTCAACAATCAAACCCTAGGGGAAAACGACTCATTAAGGTGTAGAAAGCCTAGGCCTTAGGGTGTTTTCATCCTTCTCTAGCTCAATGATAAGATAAAAAATGGCTCGCATAGGTAAGGCTAAAGACAAGAGAGTTTAATGATGAAGTGTTGCTAAGGCAAGGCTTCATACATGAAACCCTAAGGGAAAATAGCTCACTAAAGTGTAGAAACCATAGAATTTAGTGCATTCTCCTCCTTCTTTAGCTCAATGAAAAGAACAAAATGACTAACTTGAAGAGAAAAGGTAGAGTGTTGTTATGGCAAGGCTCTATCATGTCTTCAATAGGTAAAAATGGCTAATTGGCATAATCTAGTGGGGACATGAAGCAAGGACACCAACATGTGCTTACTCCCTAGGGTTTAATTCAGAAATTTCATTAACAAAATGCAAGTAAAAGACTATAACCATTCAAATAAAGGAAAGATTGCAAAAATTCACTCACATTTACCAAGTGTTATCAAGCCAAACCCTAGTTGTAAACCTTCCAAGAAGAAAAATGCCAAAAATAGCTAAGATAATCCTTCCTTCAACAAGTGCACCAAAATTTTAGCCAATAACCCTAACAGGACCGAAAATTTCAGACCTCACCAAGTGGTGAGTGAAAGTTGATGATCAAAATGAGAGTTTTAGCTCTCTACTTATACAGTACAAATGACCTTAATTAAATTTTAGGTCACCAAAAGGTCGACAAGGCCAATACACCAAATAATATTGTTTTACATTAAAATGTCATAATGAAACCCTAATCAAGAAAATAATGAGGACGCCATGCCCTTTCTAGGGAAAATGTGGCCTCCTAGAGAAAAACGTTAGCCCTCCCTGGGCCTCTAGAAGCTGCCACATGTGCCAAACATGCCTCAATTGCCTCCCAAAGCTCCCACTGTTACACGTCAAAATTGCTCAACTGGATAAGTGTCGCATATTCCTCTCAATTGTCGTAAGTGTCTCAACTTCCTTACAACTTTCGCAAGTGTCGCAAGTTGGTTACAAGTGTCGCAAATGTTGTTTAAGCATAATGCCATGATGACGACACTAAGGAGACACCTAAAACATCTGACGTACTTGGTTTGAATATAGAGAACTGGTTCACTGGAGTCAAATAACTCTTAACACCTGAAAAGGGCTTCCAATCAAGAGTTTGGAGGGTGAACGCTCCCCTGAAACAGCCTTAGGAGCGCTGGCGCTCCCCTATAAGGCCTCAGGGAGCATTATAATGCTTCCTCACCCCTCTGTAGGAKCRCTTCTCAATTTTGAAGCGTTGGCGCTCCCCTTAACCTTCTCAGGGAGCGTTCTAGCGCTCTGATGCCCCTTTTGAAGGAGCRCTCCCTAATCTGGGTCAGTTGTTAGCCCGTTGAGGAGAATGAGGAAAGGATCTTTCGAGATTAGGAGGCAGTTGTACTCGAATTCTTGGTTTCATCAACAGATCCCTGATCTAAGGAGGAGGTTCCCAACTTGTTCTAAACATAACTCAAGAGGTTAGGCTCCTCCCAACCTATATAAGCAAGCTTTATGATGGTGGAAAGGGGGAAGAATTGCTAGCATGAAACCTATGATCTCATAGGAAACACACAGTCAGCCAAAGGAGAAGTGATCAGTGAAGCTGCTGTCAACCAGTTTGTGGATCTTTTGAGCAAGGGTTAGACGAAGGGGACTTGACGAAGCTGTCGCATTCGCATCTACGATTGTAAGTACCGTTGTCATTATTCTCATTAAATATGACATGTTTGGCCTGTTTCTTTCTAGTTTGTGTCTGATGTTACATGAACTTATCGTTAATTGATAGATCTGTTTTCGAGCTAATATCAATAGAGTAGGAAGTAGTCGTATCTTGTTTGTCTGCAGAACTCAGCGAGGAGCAAAGGATTGGAGTGCAACTCGGAGCGAGCAGGGAAAAACGTCGATAAAGAGGTACTTATGTTATCCTTCCTTCTCATGTATTAGTTTAGATAGATTTGAAAGGAAGTCAGTGTCCACGTTAAGCATTTTTATGTCTAGGGTTAAGGTCAAGCTCTTAGAGGTGATCTACCTGTCCGTAGGGAGATTTTCCTACAACACCCACATCTCTGGATGATGTCAAAGGATTTCTTGGGTGAGGCCTTCCAAGGCCAACGTCCTAGTGGAAAGGGCACAACCCCCCTGGGTAAGGCACTTCCAAGGTGCCTCTGTGGAACATCCTCCTCTTCTCCAGTGCAAACCTTGATGTATTGTCTCTGCCCCCTGTTGGGGTCTCAGCATCCATCTGGTGGGATCTTCATCCCCATGGAGGTATGAAATAATCATCTCCCCATGTGTACTTGTTCAATATGGTACCTGTTCGTCGAGTATGATCCTGCACATCAAAAGATATGCCCTCCATGGGCTCATAAGTCACAGGGATCATAGCAATGTCAATCACATCCAATCATCAATTTTATTAAACATGTGCATAAAACCCCTTTCACCCAGTCAAGTGCTCAAAGACATTATACAAATCTGCAAGGAAAGTTTGGAAGAAGTGACAAGGCGTCCTATTGGGCTAGTGTCCATTGGAAATGGGATGTTTCAGGAAGAGATCAAATCCAAGTCATGTTAAATGGATGAGGTGGATAAGGGATGTCCTGAAAATGGGTGCAGTGATAGCAGGGAAGTGCAAGGCTTACCTGTGGTTGCCTTTGTAGAAGGCGATCTACACCTCTCCTAGATGCAAATGTTTCTGAGCCCATTAATGCCTTTTATTCTTTATTTATTTATTCCTTTTTCTTTCAAGAAGCTAATCAGGGGACACTGCCCTGGCGTGGTGACTAGTAGTGGAAATGTTACCTAGAAGGTTGGCTCGTGATGAGACCCCCTTTCTCTTGGCCATGCAACCAAGAGCCACTACCCTAGCGTGGTGACCAACTGCTAATAGTGTCATACCGATAGATGCCCATGAACCTAATAGGTTGGCTCGTGATGAGACCACATATCCTCTGACTAGGTCTTGTTTTATTATTTTTTATGGGTCCTTCTTAGTTCTTGCTGAGAATATTTTTACTTATTTCTCGGGGATCCCTGAACGAAGCATCTCGAGGTTTTAATTTTTTTTAGGCTTTTATCTTTTGCCAACTTATTTTACCTTCTGGGCCTTTAGCCCCTTCTTCCCACAAGGCAAGGTGCAACCCTTGAATGATTGGCCAACCCAATGCCCAGACCAATGAAATGGGATGGATGAGCGGGTAGTAAGATGGAAAGTGGTAAGTATGATGAGAGCAGACGATAACTTTTCATAAATCCCCCCCAATGGAAACTCAAAACCTATGGGCACAAGCTTGCTAGGGCATCCTGTCATTCCCCCCAAACATGGTTGTGTGGATAAGTATAAGATCCAAGCACCCGTTAGTAACAAAAGGAATTAAGTGCACATATTCAAAGGTTATGAGGATCATAGTGACACATACTATGATACCCGGACTCATTACCTCACGGAGAAAGAACCATCTCTGATACAGGACCAAGCCGAGGTGATGGATGTTGTTGTTGCTGACAAAGTGGAGGCGCTGAAAGGGAGAAAATATTGTCCCTCTAGGGCCATGCTCAAGTCGATTTGGCTCTTGGTACTCCATGTCTAGGACCGATGGGCCTCGAGACATAATCTCCTCAATTATCCCTAAAAGTGGGGGATAACATCTGGCTCCAACTCGGGGACATGTGCTCACCGTAGAGCGCATGAGAACCTCAACATCTATGGCATAACCTGTAACCTTCCTGATCTCAACAGAATCTATTAGTAATCATTTGTGGTGGTGATATCACCCCCATCTCACATATATATGAAACAAAAAACGAAAGAAATCATATGTACGAGTGTGAAAGAAAACTACTCTAGTATGCAATGCAATGGTATATACAATGAATGTAAATGCCTACCTACATGTACTTACCTTTTGGTTGGATGTTAGGTGTAGTCAAACGACCAGTGAAACCAATCCAAAAATGCACCACAATACTTGCCTTTGTGCTTCATCATAAGCCAAAACAGAGACAAGTCAAGCACAAAAATAACATGGGTTAGAGAATGCATCATATCGGCTAAAATAATAAAGTCTAACTCATGGAGGCAGGTGGGAGGGATAAAATCATGCCAAGTCAATATTTGAGGAAAGTTCTCAATCCACTTCAGGAAGGGATCGTGAAAATTTAAAGGTTCATAAAACTGTCTCATAAAGTCTGAAATCTGGCTACCTAGGACGTCCTCATAATTCGAAATCCTAGAAGGGATCGACAAGGATCTAGAAGATGACCGACAAACTGCTAAGAGAAAGTTGAAAAGTTGAGATAATAAACTTATTCTTGAAGTATTCAACCAACCCTTGGACTCTAGGGTTTTCCTCAGAGGAAACTCAATACAAAAGACTTATTTCCCAACTACACCTTTAATGACACAACAAGGTAAAGTAACCAGAGGTGGCTAGAGAAAGTTGTCACAAGGATTCTTCTTCAAGAAAACAACATCCTTACTCCTATCAAAACTTGAGCACAACGGTGGTTGATAATCTTCTTCACAGAGTGAATCCAAGTGCTCAGAGGAGTATCCATCAAGATCCTCAAGGTATGACTAGAAATCATCAAGACAATAAGGGACTAGGTCAACCTTGGGTGCATCGGTAAAAATCTCATCTCCTTGGTGCCACTTGTCAAAATCAAAAGTAATATGTTGTGAATGCAACACGTGGAAATGATTCTCAATGTCGTAAATGGGATCCATATCATAACTAACTATATCCCATTTGCGTCTTCCAACATGTATAAACTCATCAATATCAACTGTCACTATCTGTGTCATAACATGCAGGACTCAAAATATTCAAGGGCTCGTCCATCTCCTCCTTATATCCCAAATCAAAAGGTAGAGAATCATTAAAATGTTGGAGAGGAGGGTAACTTACAGTTTCTTCTTGTGCAGGAGCTTTGAGGACTTGGGTGTCTTCAACATGCATCATTGTTTGATTCTCATAAATTCTCCCTTCATGTTCAATTGTACAGCAAGGAATGTCTACTTCGTTTAAGGATTCCATTTCTCCTTCACTTTCTGATTCATGGAGCAAGGTGTCATCGGAATCCTTGAAAGGAAAGAAACTAACCTCATCATCTTCTTGTTGTGCAAGGGGAAAAGGCTCATGGAAAACTTCATCAGAGGGAGGAGCACAGGTTTATACTTCATCATTTTGCTTAGGTTCTATCTCCATAACTATGTCTTCAACAGTCCTGTGTTGATCCATGGTTTGTTCCCCTTCTTCTTGGAAATCAATGATAAAGTTCTCAAGGGCAACCAAACTTTCCATACTAAGAGTACCTGAGGTAAAGAGGTATCTTATCTCGAATAAGGAGATGTTTTGTTCGATCCTTTAAGCCATGATGTGAGCTCCATTGAGCATCCTTGGGCTTCTCTTACTGAGGGGAAAGCCCAGATGCATCAAAAGTGCACGAGTATAGAGATGGACAAGGTACTTCTCTTCAGGATGATGGATTTCAAGAATTTGATACAGTATATCTTCAAACATATCCTGGAAGCCTCTGACAGATTCATCCTTAGCTTGTTTTATATGCTCAAGTCTTTCTAATAGTGTTGGGATGTCTTCCAACTGAATACCCCATCTTTTGAGAAAGGTTTCTTCAAATTGTTCCATAGTTGTGATGTTGGCATCGGGAAGCTTGTCATACCACTCCCTAGCGTTGCAATAAATAATGACAGAGAAAAGTTTCAAGACCAAGTCTTCAGCATCATCGACGATAGGGTGGGATAGAAAGAAGTCCAAGAAATTTCTCATGTGATAACCGACTCTCTCCCTATCGCCATCAGTAAATCTAGGGAGAAATTTTTTGTATTCAAGGGGCTTTTGTTGAGGGTATCCCGAGATCTTACTCATATCTAAAGTCTTGTAGTTTCCCCGATCCCATTGAGAAGTCATAGTTGGCTTCATCATCAGTGGAGTCACCAGATAATTTCCTTGCAATTATCAAAAGAGGTAAAGGGAATCACCCTTAGTGGAGTTGCCAGGTAAGCTTGTAAGATAAAGGCTCTTGAGGAAAGGCTTACCGAAAAGTGTCGTCTTGAGGAGAATTGACTTAGCGTTCCCCGGAAACAATGCCAAAATGTTATCGCACAGTTTGTAGTTATAGAAAAGAGGGATGGAAGAAGGGAAAGATGGTGTAACTGAGACTATCCTACCACTATCACCTCAATAGGATAGCTCTTTTTGTTTAGGGTTCTAGGCCTAAGGGATATGTCCCCGGTGACCTGGGGTTTTGAGAAGGTAAAGGCTTAAAAGGATAAGTAATATTTTCCCCCTCACAAGTCACCACCAATCAGAAAGTCTCAGCTAATCAGCCAATAAAGATAAGTAATAACCAAGAAGATGTACCTACCCAAGACAAAGCAATAAGGAAACTATACATGTGCAAGATCACTTACTTTGGTTAGTACTTAATGACCTTAATTAAATTATAGGTCACCAAAAGGTCGACAAGGCCAAAACACCAAATAATATATTTTTACATTAAAATGTCATAATAAAACCCTAATCAAGCAAATAATGAGGGCCTCATGCCCTTTTAGGGTGACGTTATCCTTTTCTAGGGAAAATATGGACTCCTGGAGAAAAACGTTAGCCCTCCTTGGGCCTCTAGAAGCTGCCACATGTGCCTCTAGAAGATGCCACATGTGCCAAACATGCCTCAACTACCTCCCAAAGCTCTCACATTGTTGGATGACGTCATAGGATGTCTCGGGTGACGTCATGGCCTTCCAAGGCCAACATCCTAGTGGTAAGGGCACAACCCCCCTGGGTAAGGCTCTGTCAGGGTGCCTTTGTGGAACGTCCTCCTCTTCTCCGGTGCAAACCCCTATGTCACATCTCTACCCAATGCTAGGGTCTAAGCATACATCTGGTGGGCTCTTCAGCCCCATGGAGGTCTGAACTAATCATCAACTAATCATCTCCCCATGTGTACCTGTCTAATATGGTACATGTTCGTTGGGTATGATCCCGCACATCAACAGATACGCCCTCGATGGGCTCATAAGTCACAAGGATCATAGTAATGTCAATCACATCTAATCATCAATTTTATTAAACATGTGCATAAAACCCCTTTTACCCAGTCAAGTGCTCAAAGACATTATACAAATATGCAAGGCAAGTTTGGAAGAAGTGACAGGGCGTCCTATTGGGCTAGTGTCCACTAGAAATGGGATGTTCCAAAAGAGATCAAATCCAAGTCATGTTAAATGGATGAGGTGGATAAGGGATGTCCTGACAATGGGTGCAGTGATAGCGGGGAAGTGCAAAGCTTACTTGTGGGTGCCTTTGTAGAAGGCGAGTTTCACTTGTCTTTGATGCAAATGTTTCCAAGCCCATTAATGCATTTTATTATTTATTTCATTATTTCTTTTTCTTTCAAGAAACTAATTAGGGGACACTGCCCTGGCGTGGTGACCAGTGGTGGCAATGTTACCCACAAGTACTTTCACAGAAATGAGAACGTTGGCTCGTGAAGAGACCCCCTTTCTCTTGGTCATGCAACCAAGAGCCACTACCCTGGCATGGTGACCAACTGTTAGTAGTGTCATACCGCTAGATGTCCATGGACCTAATAGGATGGCTCATGATGAGACCCCCTATCCTCTGACTAGATCTTGTTTTATTATTTTTTATGGGTCCCTCTTGTTTCTTGCTGAGAAGCTTTTTACTGCTTTCTCGGGGATCCCTAGGTGAAGCATCTCGAGGTTTTAATTTTTTTTAGGCTTTTATCTCTTGCCAGTTGCTTTTACCTTCTAGGCCTTTAGCCCCTTCTTCTCACAAGGCAAGGTGCAACCCTTGAATGATTGACCAACCCAATGCCTAGACCAATGAAATGGGATGGATGAGCAGGTAGTAAGATGGAAAGTGGTAAGTATGACAAGAGCGAACGATGACTTTTCAGAAATCCCCCCCAGTGGCAACTCAAAACCTATGGGCACAAGCTTTCTAGGGCATCCTATCATTCCCCCCAAACATGGTCGAGTGGATAAGTATAAGATCCAAGAACCCGTTAGTAACAAAAGGAATTAAGTGCACATATTCAAAGGTTATGAGGATCAAAGTGACACATACCATGATACCCAGACTCATTACCTCATGGAGCAAGAACCATCTCTGATACAGGACCAAGCTGAGGTGATGGATGTTGTTTCTGTTGACAAAGTGGATGCGCTGAAAGGGAGAAAAGATGGGCCCTCCAGGGCCATGCTCAAGTCGATCTGGCTCTCGGTACACCATGTCTAGGACCTATGGACCTTGAGACATAATCTCCTCAGTTATCCATAAAAGTGGGGGATAGCAGGCCACTGGAGCACTTCTCCTGGAGGAAGTATTCTTAGGAGAGACAACAAGAGATTGTGCACTTCTTTCACTAGGAATTTTCCCCCTCTGCTTATAAAGATCATTACTGCTAAGTAATGTCTCTAAATCGCTAGCATTACGTACAAGAGTGTTTTGGCTGTTAACTTATTCTTCAATCAAGACGGTTTGAATGAAAGAGTTATTGAACCCTACTAATAGCATATGTCCAACAAAGATTTTGTTTGGATCAAAACATTTAATCTTTTCAGCATACTGTAAACTCACATTATTAAATTGATTTGCAAATTCGTCAATTTTATTTATATTTCTAAAAACAAACTCTCCAATCTTCCATGGCAGGGAAATAAATTGGTTTTTCCTCTTTTCATGGAAAAAGTGAAACCATAAATTATATTCCCTCGCTACCTATGTAATAAATAACTTATCAGATACATAATACAAAAGGAAATAAGGATTTTCTTTTGAGCAGAATATCCTTATGATATTATGATTCTCCATTTTCTCTATTGTCCCCTTAATCTCTAAAAATTTGATAGCTTCAACAGATATCCTTGGAGTGTTTTCTCCCAACAAAATAGTTTTGAAAACTAAAACAAAATCATTATAAGCTTCAGAAAAATGGAGGGGTTGTATGCCTCCACAATGCATGATACCAAAAGGTAATGGGATTTGTTTCACAATTTACCCTTTTATTGATAGTTAAGTTTGGAAATTGGCAACAATGCATGATAACAAATATCAAATAAAAGGCCATAAAGAATTTTCTATCTTTTTTGTAGTGAGACAATTGGGAAGATATTTCGATAGAAATGTGTTTTCCCAATAAAAAATAGCATGTTCTTGAATTGTAAACTATAGAGTATATAAAATCATTCGAGATATAGAAGCAATGTTCTTCTAACCTGTCACTCTGGTAAATAGCCATGCAATTTCTCGATAGGGATTTTTTAGAGATTCAATCTGGATTCTGGTTATGTCTGCTCGGATAGATGCAGGGTTCTCCAAATACTCTGGTAGGAGGTCAAGCCAATTTTTATGTTACTTCAAGAATTCTCTGCAATATTCACCTTTGAAAGTAAGAGTCGGCTCTAGCAGCTTTAACATCTTGTGGAAGACTTGCGATGAAAGAGAAATTGGAGAATGTCCCTTGAGTTGTATGATTATTTGATTCGATATGTACTTGTCCACACACCATGCAACAATTTCCTTACAATCGAAAACCTCTGGGACACAACCAGCATGAGCAATTCCAAATGTTCAAATTATGTTCCCGTCTTTCTATGCAGTAGGAGGGGACAAATAATACCAGTATGCTCTCGACCACTGTAAGTTTCTATCTTCGCGGCCAAAAATATTCATAGTATCAGCACAAAATTGTTGCTAAGTTGATGTTGCCATTAAGTTGACGAAACTATTTCTTCAGCTGGATAATGGTCTCAAATAAACCTTTTTGGGAAGATAATGATATTTTAATCCCTTGGAAAATGAAGATTAAATGAGATTTTAATGAATAATTCCTCGAGCATTTCCCCATTAATGATGTTCTTTTCGAGGCCTGCACAACAGTTGTTAGCATTTAAACATTACTTAATGCATATTGGGAAAAACAACAAAATGGCGGGGACAGGTGTAACAGAATTTCAATATAAGATTTTCGTGAACCTAACAACCCGGGAACCCGTCGACTCACGGTTGTAGAGATGATCAAAATATACTAAGTGTAAAGGAACGGTCGATCGCACTCGCATGTATGGAAAATATATTACTTTGGAGCCTGACACCCACGACGAGGCTAAAAGTTAAGTGATGGTTGAAATGTAGATCACGGAACCTGAAGTGCAAAGTGAGGGTCACGAAAAAAGGAGAGTAAATGTTTGAACTGTTGAAATAATGTAACTGCGAAGAGAATTCTTATTATTATTGTTATTTTATTATTAAGATTAATCCCCATTGTGGATTAATCATGTCGGTAATTGTATTAGGACCAAATTCCCTTTTGCGGATTGGTCATCGGACAATTGTAATAGGCAAAATAAGAAGTCGGCCCCACCAGTTATTATTGAAGACCCGGAATTAATTAAAGGTAGGTTTACCCACCCAGAGTGAGAGGTCGGCCCTGCCAGTGAAACCCTTTCACACATGCCAGTCTTGTATATATAGGAGGCTAGCGCCTCACTTTATACACACAACTCACTTGCTCATTATCTTATGAGGCAAGCTGCAATTACCAGTTAGAGAGAGGATAAGAAGAGTGGCGCATCTCTTGGGGAGGACTATCTGTATTGGTTTGAGTTATCTCTTGAACATTGTATAAGCTATTTATGATAAGGAAGTTTTTGCTGGGTTTTTTCCCCTGGAGGGTTTCCCAGGATAAATGTTGTGTCTCTTGTGAATGTGTATTTCTCAATGATCTTGTTCTTATGATGCTCTTATTTATTGAAATGCAAAGAACTATAATAATGGCATAAACATTAACATGGTATCAAAGCCAACCTGAAGAAAGAACAATTTGCAAGAGGAAAAACGTCACTGTTGCAGCACTTGCAAATTAGGGTTTTGCAAAAGTAACTATTTTCATCTCCCTAAACACCTAGAAAGTTGTGCCCTCCCCCGAAGATCAATTTGGCACCTAGAGCGCACCTTTTTAGTGGCTGGATCTCCCGAAAAGTGAAACCCTAGTTTCACAAAAGTACCAGAAGTACCAGAAAACCAGTACCAGAAGTACCAGAAGCACTAGTGCAGAAATCCACAGATCAAATTTGACGGGGTAAAAATTGGACTTTCTCAGATCCAAGGACACCAGGCTACTCGCCTCAGCCAAGCGCACCTCCTGGTAAGGTCAAAATTTGATTTTAAGCATTTTCAATTTTTGGTCATTTTCGTAGTCTCAAGTACAAGATGTCTTCAAGCACAAAGCTTGTTGAGAAACTAGAAGGCATAGACAACTTCTGTGCCTGGAAGTATAGGATCGGTCTGATCCTTGCAAAGAATGACCTAGCAAAATTCATCAAAGAAGAAGTGGAGGAACCTGAAGATGCCGTAGAGAAAGCAAAGCATCAGAAGGACTCAATCAGGGCTCAAAGAATCATTGCAGATTCAATCAAAGACCACCTGATCCCGTATGTATCG
>ML808153.1:101142-114936 GCA_009831015.1 Picea engelmannii | reverse complement strand
CTGATACCATGTTAAAGTTTAAGCTATTATTAGGTTACCTTTCAATTTACTAGATAACAATAGCATAGATAGGATCACTGAGAGAAACACAATCACAAGATACACAACATTTATCCTGGGAAACCCTCATGGGGAAGAAAACCAAGCAAAACTTCCTTAATATAGATAGCCAATACAATGCCAAGACAATGAACCAGACAACACAGAAATTCCTCTCCCAAGGATTTGCCTCTCTCTCTCTTCCTTCTTCCGGAAATTGGTAACTGCAGCTTCCTTCAATACTTGTGCACTAGATGAGTGAGCTGAGTGTGTGTAGAAATGAGGCGCTGGCCTCTCTTATTTATACAATCTGGCAGGTGTTGAACTGAGGTGTCTTTTCACTGGCAGGACCGACTTCTCAATCTGGGTGGTTAGAACCACTTTAATTTGCCTGGGAGCCGACTTCTTTCTTTGCATATTACAATTAGGGTTTGACCAATCCGCAAAAGGGGATTTGGTCAATTACAATGCCCGACATGATCAATCCACAAAAGGGGATTGATCTAATCAATAATAAATATATTTTATCTTTTACTTTATCAACAAAAGGGGATAAGAATATTCTTTGCAGTTACACAATATTTTAACACCTCAAGCGCTCTATTCCTTCATGAGTTACTTTTTACCCTTTTTACCTTTTTCCAAGTCAACTTCAAAATATAACATTGAGTTAGCTGACCTTTCCCCATGCTGCAAGAGACTATGGCCTAGTGGGGATGACTAGCCCACTAAGTCTTTCCAAACCTCTTCATCAAGAGGTGGGGGACATTACAAGAAAGTCCTTGATTATATGAAGTACTAACCAAGCAAGTGATCTTGCACATGTATAGTTTTTCTTGTTGCTTTGTCTCGGGCAGGTACACTTTTGGTTATCATCTGTACTTCCGGTTATCTCTTTCTTTATTGGTTGTTTAGCCGAACTTTCTGATCGGTGGTGACTTGTGAGGGGGGCAAATTTGAACTTATCCATAAGCCTTTGCCTTCTCAAAACCCCAGGTCATCGGGGACGTCTCCACTGGGCCTACCACCCTAAACAGAAAGAACTATCCTATCGAGGTGACAGTGGTAGGGTAGTCTCAGTTTTGCCAGTTTGTCTTTCTCTCACCTATCCTTTACTTCCAAGCACAAACTGCGTGATAACAAGGGGTTCAAATTGCAAGGAGGGTGCAAATCCCAAGGGAACTCCAAAGCCAAGCTCAAGTGGAGTTGGCTATTGTATCAAGTTCCTTTGTGTTATTTCCTTGTTGCTATATTTGCTTGAGATCTCCATAATAAAATTTCTCTTCTACTGGTTTTTCCCATGGGGGTTTTTCCAGGGCCATGTTGGCCAAAAATATCTGTGTATAAATCTTGTGGCTTGTATATTTCCTTATCAGCATTTAGTGGAAAAGATCTAGAGGAATATTTTATGTTTTAATGCATGTTGAAAGAGCTAACAGTGGACAGCAAAACTATCCTAATTAAACCCTTCAACAAGAAGCATTAAGAGAGCATTAAATCAAAGCTTAAAGGCAGATTCAGTGGGCAGAAAAATCAGACCTATTAGCAGCCTTAAAACAGAAAGAAATCAGATCTGAAATTACCTTGAAAACTGTGCCCAATAAGTTCAAGGACAGACCTCTTGGGAAGCTCTTATGAACCTCAAAATTCTTCACATAGTTTCCTTATCTTGTAAAGCACATGGATCCTTCCTTCCCCAGTTTTCTTTAGTTACACTCATCACCACACGAGTCATGATCATGAGTCTTCTCCAGCATCACAGAAGGTACACATGAGCGCATGGTTATCTCACTTCACTCACTATCTAATGTGCCCTACATGAGGGGAAGTTTTTCTTGGGATGTGTGCCCTCTTAGTCCTATATATTGAGGGTTTTTTCATTGATTCTTGGTTGGATTTCTTCAGTGGCAAGAAATTCTCTCGTTCTTTGAGCAAGGGTCATCACTATACCAGTTTCTGTACTAGTCTCTATGGTGTAATCAGCCTTTTGGCAAGTGCAGGAACAAAACTTTGTTATGCTTGTATCAAGCTCTCGAGGATTGTTGGTATTGTGTTTGATTTTGTGCATTTATTAGAAGTTCTTAGCCTGTTATCTTGGTGTTATTCAACCACTGAATTACGCTTTCTTTCTCTTTCTTTCCATATTTCTTAAAACTAATGTTGCAAGGACTCTACCACTTCATTTTAAAATTATACAAATAACCCCTTTGGTAGCTTGATTGCTAGCCAAAGGACATCTTGTGTGTGCGTATTTTAGTGTTTATTTTGCAGATTTACGGGGAAGATAGTGCATATAAAGCATAGGGACACCTCCTTGAGGTTGGCACACACCGGCCCAAACGGAGGAATATTTGTCAATGACACATTTGGACACTTACTCCTACAGTTGCATGGATTTCTAGCTTGTTGATTCATAATTCTTTCTATTCTATAAAGTGCGGATATTTTTGCTAACACAATCGAGACCCAATACCACTTGTATGTTTCTCAAATTCAGGGACATAATCAATATCATCCTTATTACAAACATCATCACTACTAGCAATATCATCAGAAGTATTGTCAAAAACATCTTGAGAAGCATCATCATGATCAATATGTTGCTGAGAAAGACATTTAATGTCTTCTTCCAAACCATCAAGTAGCTCTTGCTTATCACAAAAGTCATTTATGAGGTCTTGATAGAGAAGCTTGTTGCTTTTGTGTAGCTCATTTAACAAGATATCAAGCTCTCAACAAGCTCAATATACTTCTTAAAATTAAAGCTTTCTAACTTACCGATGGGATCTGTCAACTTACCTTTGGTACTTCTTAAATTGGTGATTTCTTGAACCAAGACTTGATTGAGGTTATGAAAGTCCTTGATCATCTAGTCGTTATCATCCCACCCGAGAAATAAGATCCTATTCTGTCTTCAATTTCTAACACCCGCCACAAATACCCATGGTTTGTGAGTAGGGAAAAGGAAATGTGAGGGCCCTCGCGAAACACTTGGTAAAGGTAAATTAGGGACTAAACCAATGTCCCCCATTCAAACAATTTCCCCCCTTTTCAAACATTGTAGGGTTAGGGAAAAATTATATCATGTGCCTCCCTCAAACTTTAATACCCACTTTTTTAATGGCAATACTACTCATGATGCCCCCTCTCTAATATACATTTTGTAAGCTTTAAAAAAACAAATGTAAAAAATTTAATAAAAACCATGCATTAAACCTGGACATCAGCGTCCTTCAAAATCCAATTATGACGATGTCTGATTTAGCACACGACTACTTACACGATCTCTTCTCTTTGATGCGATGGCAACTCTTCTTCAAAACTTCAACAACTCGCCCTCCTCCAATGAATGAGAGTCTACACAATCTAATTGATCCATGCTTATTCAATCACACTAGTTAACACTACACTCCATGTCTGTTTCACCTAACAGTTGCCTTCTACGCAACCCGATTTGGACTTGATCCAAGCATTGTGTTCCATCACTTGCACTTCAACATCTCATGCACCTCTACACACACACCCCCATGCTTTGATTGGGGAAACAACACACATCCACTTACTAGTTAACACCACATAGAGGAACAGGACATCAACTCATGTAGTAGAAATTTGGTTGGACAAGCATATTGAGATCATTTAACAAATACCCCACTAAATAGCAATCATCTCTTTAACTAACTTTAACTTTTCAGAGGATTATTCATGCATTTGACCGATAATACAAAGAAGACTCAACCCAAGACAAATATTCTCTCTAGATAGAGATGCTCTTTGCACAGTAGATCACGCTAGGGCACTTGATGTCGTGTTGTAGATAGAACTTTGTAATGTCCCCACTTTGGGACATCATTATATTACAGAGTGTTATGATGACCAAAGTAGCCAGATGGAGGTTATAGCGAGTACAGGAGTTATTGAGGGGTTTTTTGGGTTCGACTTGCATCGCTCATCTTATTTCATCATCATGATCCATTCCGCACAGCATGGCTTTGATTTCATCTCATTCCGACGATTTTCGTAATTTTGAGTTATTTTGGGCTATATGTTAATTAAATTCACTAAGGAGGTCATATTGGGCATAATACTTGGAGGAACCTCTTAGTGTAATAGCTCATCGGAATCGAGAGGAATAGCACAACATGAGAGGATGATAAGTGACTTTCAGTGGCCAGGGAAGTTACAAGGAGAGATAAACTACTTTTTAGAGGTAAAATGGTTAATTAATTAATTAATAATTAAATAAAGTAAAAGTCACTTGGAGAGACAAGGTGAGCGGGGAGGATAAAAGAGAGACAGGGGCCTCTATTCTCTCATTATGTTGATTATCATTGATATCTGGCTTCTTGCTAGTGAGCCCATGCACTCGGGGGTTTTGAGGGTTTTGACTTAACAAACCCTAGAGGTCAACTTGGTGGTGAAAGATCCCACCTATCTTGATCGAAGCTTGGTCACGGAGGTGAAAGATTCCTCCCTGACCATTCTACATCAAATCTACTCAGTTACAGGTGGTTTCTACATCAGTCACAGGTTCAGAGAGAGCTAGGGCGCAACACTTGGGGATTTCCAGCAAGGCGGCGCACCACCTTGAGGAGAATAGCTCGATCTAGATAGAGGAAAAGGAGTTTGGGTAAAATAACTCATGGGTTTTGTCTATATGGCCGACACCATCATTCCTAGCATATTTCGAAGGAGGTTTACATGTTATCTGATTTACTGGAGCTGGGCATGAATTGTAGAGAAAGAGGGCGCATTGCAGATTGAGGATTTCATTGTTTGGTGACCCAGATCTTCACCATTTGACTTGAGGTTTTGCTTGGGAGTTCATCCTGCCTCAATCTACAATTTCAAGTATTTTGAGAGCCTTTAGAGGTCTCTAGGATAGAGGTCGAATTATTGGGTTTTCAGTCATCTAGGAGGGTGTAAGTCAATTAGGGGTTTGTTCATTTGGATGGTCATAACTTCATCATTCAGCCTAAGACTTCACTGGGGGTTTGGCAGCTGGCCTTGGCCCGATCTATTCTTCTAGCCATTTTCAAAGTGTTTGGAGGCCTCTAGCAGCAAGGCCGAATTGTTGGGTGTATTCAACTTTCCAGCAGGGAGCAACTTATCCAGTTTGAGGGTCGACACGTCAAAGGGCAAGGATCTCACCTTGTTACCCATCTATTGTATCTATTTGGCCTTTGGAGGCTTGCATCTTCTCCTCTTGGATCCTACTTGAGGGTTAGCATCATTTTCCTACTAGATCTTAGCTCTATTGCACCAGATCCACAGATTCGTTGTATCAGGATCTACTATTATTAGTAAATCAAATCGGAGGTATTTATGGCCATTTCTTGTGTTGATTGATCTTGTATATGGTTGAGGTATGTTTCGTTGTTATATCTTCTTCATTGTTGCTGCAAACACACATTAAAACCATTAGTATTAACCATAGCGCAACTCATGAGACCTAAATTTACAAGTGTTTGACAAAATGCCACAACCAGAAAACATTTAAAAATCAATGAAAACACAATGTTCCTGGCATCTTGGCTTGGGAACATTACAAACTTCCACTTAAATAGTTACATTGACTCAAGAACAAGCTCTACTGATAACAAGTCTCACAAAATATTGCTACAATAAATCATTCTTTAGGGAGGGCCACCTACCATATCATGATCCTCACAGAAAAAAGAGAAAGAGTTTTCTTCTGCCATGTCATTCACACCCATAACTCTCGTTGATTGCGCTATTACTTACAAACAATCCAAGCCACTATTGTTGTTGTTGTATTTGACACTTAATTTGAAATCCATGTGAAGAGAAGCCTTTGAATATCATTGGAGACAACAATACCCAAGGAATAGATCTAAGGCACGTCATTCCATAAGTGCACTTTCACTTTTTTTTCCCAATCCGAGAATAAGAAAGAGACTACCAAAAATTTGCATTCTTCCAAAAGGGAGCTAGGGTACATGAAAGAGTGCATTGTAGACGAGATCGGGATACTCACACACATCTCAAGCATGCATGTGACCATAAAATTAGACAACTTCTACATCTCATAATATTTAACAAAATTGCCTTTCACTTCTTGTATTAAGCACAAAATAAAGGCAAAACTTATCATGTATGCATCACATTGACCTACAAAAAATTGTGACATGTTTTAAGAAATATATATACTACATACTAAAATTCTAACATGATCAACAAGGACTATATACTATGGATCATGTTGTCATACCCATTTCACAAATCCATATAACATTGTAAGAAACACGGGTCATCAAATTTATTCCTCACAACTTGGCTCTAATACCACGTTAGGTTTTTAAGATGAGCCCATAGTCGTAACCAAGTATGATGGTGGTATTGGAAAACACCTTTAAACAATGAAGCACATCTTCATAAGAAGATCCCAAAGAGCACAGTGCATTTTGTGTGTTGTGCATGTCAAAAGAGGCTAGAGC
The DNA here is from genome assembly GCA_009831015.1 of Picea engelmannii. Classification (NCBI taxonomy): domain Eukaryota; kingdom Viridiplantae; phylum Streptophyta; class Pinopsida; order Pinales; family Pinaceae; genus Picea; species Picea engelmannii. Next base: position 108,439 of record ML808153.1, on the reverse strand, counting down.
CTCAACAATAAATAAGTTTATGGTTTACCCATAAGACCCCAAGGCTGACTGCAATAACCACTAAAGTGGTTAACCATAAATGAAGCAATCCCTCCAACAAACCCCTCAAGTTTGGTTTACATTAAATATTCTCACAAACTAAGATAAGATAATTTTATTATATTAATGTGCTCTAATGGGACTCAAAAGTACAATTAGTGGTGATAAGTTGTAGCAATGCCAAAGCACCTCCTATATGTTAAAGGCTAAAAGGTAAAGCATAAGTTTAAAACTAAAAGAAGCTAAATTACTAAATGAGAGAAGTAAACACAATCATAACATAGAGATAACAAGATAAAACGATACACGGCATCTAAAGCAAGTGTAAAACGAGAAGGGGAGGAGGAAGCCCCTACAACCGTATTAGAGATAGAGCTCATTGCAATACAAATGATCAGGTGGCATACTCATTCACCAAAATACTCAATGAAGCGAAGCATGAGAAATTCAAAAAAATATTAGGACTCAAAGAAAACAAAATAATCATTGAATGTTGGGGAGGGTCGGATAGTTGATCGTTATTTCCTCTTGATGGATTATTTTGTTTTGCATAAATAGTCCTAGCTAGTAAAATATAAATTAGTGCAAACATCACCTCTAAGAAAGCATGGTGTCATGATGACAATAGCAAAATCTAAAAATGTCCATCTAGAGAAATCAAAATCATCTTTTCTTTATAGAAACATACATCAAACTTAAAATAAGAAGTAACTACTCACTTCTAGATCTTCATTTACATTTTCTATGGAGAACAACCAACCTTGAATGCAATTGTGTTTTAGCCAACCCTTCTAACGATAAAAATAGACTTGGATAAAGCAAGAAAAAACACCCATTCATGATTCAAGACAACTAGATTTGTAGCCAAAGGCATCAAAAGATTTTAATACTGCCATAACTATCGAATTTTACACACACAACGACATCAACACAAATGCACTTATAACAAGAGAGAATAGATTGCTTCATTATCAAGTCATCCAATGACTAATTACATAGTAGGAGAGAGAGGAGTATGTTATGTAACTCCCAAATACCTAATATTTTAATGACTACATTTAATAGCTCATGATTACATTACTTTATTATAAAATCTCTAATTAAGCCTTTATTACACCTCTAAAGTATGTCTAATTCCTAAATATGACCATTATATCTTACATCCTCCCATAATGGTCATATTACATCAAAATGCTTGTTGCAAAAAAATAAAACTTTGGACAAGTAAGATGTTTGCAGACCACTCCAAAATAAGGTCTTCAATCAACAACTGGAGGTTAACTGTTTTCCACAAGGTTGTTGAAGATCAAGCCATGTCACCATCCTTATATCTGACCATTGACTCCACAGTCGAATGAGGGCCAATGTTCGTAGAATAGTCAACCTTTCCACCACTAACATAAAACTTGGCATGTTCACTTAACTCACCTCCTCCACATCTTGGTGATTCAACATATCAAAGTTATTCTTTGGCTTCTCTAAGAAAGCACCATCTTGTTTCACTACTTCATTTTCACCCTTCCAGAGGGTCTTCCTCTCATCATCAAAATCAACAAATAATGCATAATGAATCTATTGCTTACCTTCTTGTCTCTCTAGGTGTTCTCCTGTAACTGTCAACTTCTCTTTACCATTAGAACAAAAAGAGACCGAACACAAAGGAACTTGGAAGGGAGAAATATTTCATAGATTACTGAAATGAAGAGAGCACATATTCTTTTTTAGTAAAGGAATGACAAAACCACTAACTACATAATCCCTATGTCATTAATACAACACTAAAGCATGATTTAGACGAAAGTCAATAAGTGAATTTGTTAATATGCATAAGTCTATAGTTTAGATGACCATTATTAACTAGATAACTCTAACATCTTCCCTCAATGGTCGTTCTAGAGACTACACCAAGTATGTCTCACATTTTACAATTTATTTGGGCCAAGCGACTTGGTGAAAATATCCATAGTCTGGTCCTAAGTTGGACAATGTGTCAGCTCAACTTCTCCATCTTCTACAAGTTCTTGAATGAAATAGCAATCCACATCAATATGTTTGGTCCGCTAATGGAAGACAGGGTTCTTTGGTAGCTTAAGAACTCCCTAGTAATAGTAAAAAAGTACCATGGGCTCATCCTGCTGAACTTGCAAATGTGCAAGAATTCTTCTAAGCAAACTACTTCACATGCCCCTTGGACTTCTACTCTATATTTTGCTTCTGTAGAGGAAAGTGAAACTATGTGTTGTCTCTTGGTGGTCCATGAAACTACCTTTGTTCCAAGACTAAACAAATAACATGTTGTAGACTTCCTTCCATCCACGGATCCTTCCCAATCTGAGTCTGTATAGCCCCAATACTGAGCCTCTTTGCTTTTCTTATATAGAATGTTGAAATCCAAAGTTTCCTTTACATACCTTAGCACCCTCTTTGTTGCTTCCAGTGTTCTATTTCTGGAGCTTGCATAAACCAAGAGATATAGCTAATTGCATAGCTCAAGTCAAGTCTAGTGGCAGTAAGATAAATCAAGTTGCCCATTAGTTGCTTGAACATAGATTCATTGACTGCCTTTGAATCAGTCTTGGTTGAAAGTTTCATCCCTTTCTCCATAAGTGGGTGAGATTTTGCAATCTGCTATCCTGAACCTGTACAACAAACCTGAGCCATATTTTGCTTGTTGCTGAACTCAACCTCAAATTATGCGTATAGACAAATTCCCTGGAAGCTTACCACACATGGCATCCCAAAATTTTCAACAAAGAGGTAATACGAGTTGTAAATGTCTGTGTTTACATGTATAGTTGTGTAAAGTATTATTTCCCAGGAAGAATGAAATGAAAACTAGCAAGTTGTTTAGACAATTAAGCCATCATTTCTCATACTCTGAGCAATGTGCTCTACTATGAAACTGGACCCCCTTAAAGCTTCTTCAAATCATTAGGTTTGATTGTATACACCTATTGTCGTGACATAAATGTATATTTTCTACATGTATCCCTGTTTTGATCTACTACTCATGTCTTCTATGAAGCATGTTCATTTAGTTGGCATCTCATACTAAAAAAACCCAACTTCCCATCGCAATGTTTATCATCATGAAACTAAGTTTCCATGACCCACAACCAAGAGTAATGTAATTACCTGAGCTTGCATATTTTTAGTGGACTCTGCACCAGCTAAAGCTACCTCAGATGAAGAAAGAAAAGCAGTCACTGGATCATCCCCTGCAGCTAGTCTCTAAAGGATTGGGATAGCTGTATGTTAGTTTCCACGTTAAAACAAAATTTCAAGCACTGCAAAGTAAATGCTATCTCCCTTTACCTCGTGGAGAGCTTTGGATGCAGGGATCAAAGCATCCAATAATGTGCGATAACCTGCTGCAGCACCACCATACTTACTAACAGCAGCAACAGCTGCATCTAGAGCATCGGCCCCTAGCATCATGAAAACTATATCTCATAAGCATAAAACTTTAATGCAAGTACAAGCAAGGATGTTAATGAAAGTTGAAACAAAATCCAATCAACAAAGTAGTCGATTTTACACTCTGTGGTTCCAGACTTACAATGTTTGGCTGAGATACTTGAAGAATTTTCCTTCAGCTTTGCATATGCAGCTTGGCAAAATATATCATATCTGTAGCAACCCACAGAATCCACATAACTAGTGTAATTTATAAAACATAGGATATGAGCTATTGTATAAATGGGAAGACATAGATGTAGAAAATATTCAGGGAACAAGAGTGCAAATTTTGCAAATAAGAGAAATCAAGCTTTGTACATGACACCACTAGTCCCTCCCATAACTCTTCTCACAGAAACTCCAATTTCGTTTACTGTCGCAGCTGCATCATTCAGAGGATAGCTGCAAAAAAATCAACTTATTTTCAGTAAGTATATTTCCACAAAAATTGAAATAGAAAATTATATTAATGTCCACAAAAGACCAAAATAGGACAAATCACTGCAGAATACAAGCATTAATAGCCAGTAAGGGAGTGCATAAAACATCTCCCAAAAAAGAAACATAAATGAACACAATCTAACACAATAACATAAAAACCATAAAAGTAAAGGCTGTAAGCCAAAATAGGTGACTCTAGGAGGTGAAGAAAAGTGAAGAGACGTGGTCCTGACATTGAAATTGAAATTTGTATTAGTGTCCACTAAAGGCCAAAATAGGTCAAAGAGACTAATGATTACAACCAACAATAGTAGATGAACCAAAGCAAGGGGGTGTAACAGCCCCCCCTAACATGAGATGAAATGAAAAGAAAAATGAGTGTGAGCAGCATGAAATGAAATGACATAAGCATAGGTGTGAAGTAGGTTATCCCAAGAAGAAACACCCTAAAATATACAATACACTACGAAGAAAGAGGGAGGTAGTCCTTCTCATCATTTGGATGAGTGGAGCAGATGTCAACACCAAGTGCTTGTCAAATAATATCCTCTAGTTAGTGGCATGGACTAAGAGGGCCCTAGAGAGAAAACATCAGCAATATCAAAATGCTCCTGGTGGTGGCCAAGGAAGAAGCAAGGTCAGTTCTAGCATCTAGGTTGAGGAACCTTTAGTAGTAGGGAAAAATCTAGTAACACATCTCTAGGCTTGTGTCCGATAGCGAGTTAGTTTTTGTAGCTTGGAGGTACTTCTGCATTGGCAGTGCCCAATATGCAGAAGTGACCGAGTAAATGTCTCTCCCTAGTGACTTGACATTATAAAGTGATTTTATAAAGTTAAGTTGGGTCTTTTAATATCTAAAGGGTAAAAGTGACTTTATGAAGTTTGGGTCACTTAAGTGATTTAAGTGAACTCAATGAAAGATTAAGTCACGACCATCGATCTCAAGAGGGCAAGATTTAATCTTGACCATCTATCTCTTTGGAGATCTAGGTGTAATGTCCCCATTTTTGGATTCTCCTGTTTTGCAATCGGAGGCAACCTTATGCGCTTATGTCAGCCTGACCAAAGCAGTAAAATGAGGTTAATAATGAGCTCGGGCAATTTGGAGGTGTCGACCACCTATTTCGACTACGGGGTCAACTCCATGTGCCATGAAGCTATGTACCTGATGGTGCAACAAAGTTGAATACTTTTTGGTTGTACAAGGCCATTTTCCCCCCAGCACTTCTTTTTGTAACTGGAATTTCCGCTCCCCTGCATGGAATAATAATGTAATGGGTCAGCATGGATCATATTGTGGGTTAGTTACCTAAGAATTTATCATTAGGGAAGTCCTTTCATCGAGTGTTTTTTTTTCCTTAGGTAATTAATTTGGCCTAACCAACCTTTTTAATTACCCTTGAGTTTTTCACTCCCACAATAATCCTCCAAAGTGGTGAAAGGCGTTCTAATGATCAAGCCCAATGGGTGACTAGGGCCTAGGAATATTGTAAATGACCATGCTAGACATCTTCTAGAATCTTGCGGAATTCCGTCGAGTCAAAATAGTTTTTTTTAATTTTTTAAAATTACCCAGTTAATGGTAATTTTAATTATTTTTTATGTAAAAATGTAAAAATTGGGTTCTTGGGATTTTTAATAGGGGTATGAGTACTCAAAAGAAATGGAATGAGGAGAGAGCAAGAGAGAGTGAGGAAAAATTTGGGCAACATGAAGTTACAATGAGAGTTGATGCCAAAATGAGGAGGATAGCTTCTTTTAACGGAGAGAGGGAGAGGCGACTGCCCTTGCATGCTCTCCAAGTGTCACACCATGCAAGAGAGGGCCCACTTCAAGGGGGGCGCACCATGAGGAAGGAGGGCGCACCATGGGAGAGAGGAATAAGGTGTGAGGGGGTGGGAACCCCCTTTTCATGTTTAAACATTCTCTCTATGCTCTAAGGGGGACACCCAAGGTGTGGGGCCCCTCTCGACCCTTGATGGTATTGCTTTTGAAAAAGCAATCTTTGGGAAGGGAGGATTGTAATGTCCCCATTTTGGATTCCCTAGCTTTGCAGTCGAAGGCGACCTTATGAGCTTATGTCAGCTTGACCAGAGGGGTAAAATCAGGTTAATAATGAGCTCGAGTGATTTGGAGGGATTATATGGCCCAAACTAGTCCATTCACCATCTTTCATCATAACGATCATTTCCGCACAGTTCGCTCTTACTTCTGTGGCATTCCGACGATTTCCGTAATTTTGGGTTATTATTGAAATTAAATACACTAAAGGTATTATATGAATCATATTTTCTGAGGGGATAACTTAGTGTAATGGCTCGTTGGAATCAGGAAGAAAAGATCTAGAAGTCGGGATGATAAAAAAGGGGCTCCAACATCCGAGAATGTCTTAAAATCCAATTAATCACTTTCCAACATTAAAAATGGGTGAATAAAAAGGGGTGTTTTAAGTTTATAAAGTCACTTTACTTTAAAAGGGAAAAAGGGTCCAAAAAGGGTCAACGAAGAGTTAATAGGAGAATGAAGGCATCCTCTCTCATTATGCACATTGTTATTTTCTAAAACGAAATTGAGAGAGCTCTTGTGGCTTTGGTTCTTAGGACGAAAACCCTAGAGAGTTTGGAAGATTGGTTTCGATGGTGAGACCATCCACCCTAGCTGGTCATAGGGAAGAGATCATTCAGATTTCTTCAGTGGGCTTCATTTGTGGCAGAGTTTATCCATTGACAACTGAGATCTTTGTTGCAAAGGTCGATTTTGATCGAAGAAGGGCGAATTTGGATTAGAGGCTCAGTATTGGGAGTGGTGGTTGCATTTTTCTAGAGTTGGGTTCGAAGTTTACTCACTGTTGGGCAAGTTCCATCTATTGTGGGTTGTGTTCCTCTTGTTAGATTACTGTGGGGGCGAATTTATGGATAGAGGGGTAGATTACTTGCTATAGGGAGGTCGTTTGCACTTGCTAGACATATTTTATTCATGTTGGGACTAATTTTATTCATGCTGGGTTGATTTACAACTGTTGCAGCAAAGATCTTGGTTGTTGGGCGAGTTTCCTTTTTAGAGGTTGGGTGGTATTGACTGTGGAACGAATCTAATGGTGGTATTTGCTCTTTATTGTTCTAGTTGAGTGGTCTGTTGAAGGACGGGCATCTTTGTGGATCGATTTCACTTCCATCCTGGGTTGAGTTCATCTCTAAGGGATTGTTGTTCTATTACCTCTCTAATTGTTGCATACAAATGCCTTCCCACAAGCTTGTTCATGATCGCTTGGAAACCCCGAATGTGTCCTCCCCAAGTGTCGCACTCCCAATGTCTGGAAAATGCGCCCTAGATGATTCCTCCACTAGATTCTGACGAG
>ML808153.1:69136-81044 GCA_009831015.1 Picea engelmannii | reverse complement strand
CAAGCCCAAGGGTGAAGGGAAAAAAGACATGAACAAAGTCAAGTGCTTTGCATGCCATAAGTTTGGGCACTATGCAGGTCAGTGTCCTAACAAGAAGAAGAAACAAACAACATCTTCAGCAGCGGTGGAAGAGTTTTCCACCAAGTTTGACAGGGAGTTTTCTTTGGTTGCGTGTCTATCCACGAGGACCACTCATTCAAATACTTGGTATATTGACAGTGGTGGCTCTTGCCATATGTCAGGGGTTCGTGAGCACTTGACAGACCTCACACAGATTGGAGATGTTGAGGTAGTGCTTGGAGATGACCAGGAGATCAAGTCAGTTGGTTGCGAGATTGTATCATTTCAAAGGGAGTCTTTGCCTCCCATGACTTTGACAAAGGTTCTATATGTTTCGGGCTTGAGGAGAACTTAGTGTAAGTTTTTGTTATTGAGGAGAGGGGCTATGAGGTCTTGTTCCATGATGGGCAGGTGGTCCTTTTCCCCAAGGGGTCTAGCATCACTTCGACCAAAGTGATTCGGACTAGACATGAGAAGTTGTACAAGCTTTTGTCCCAGCCAGCAAGAGCATTGATTCATACTACCAGCAGCAGTGATCTATGTGAGCTATGGCACAGGAGGATGGCACATTTGCACGATGGGACTTTGAGAGTTCTGAGGGAGATGGTGACAGGAGTTCCAGATCTTAGTTTAGAGCACCATGAGTTGTGCAAGGGGTGTGCTTTGGGAAAGTACACCAAGACTGTTTTTCTTAGCAGTGACAGTGGAGCAACAGGGTTTCTTGATCTTATACATTCAGATGTATGTGGCCCGATGTCTTCGGCATCCTTGGCTGGTTTTCTATACTATGTTGTATTCATTGATGACTTCTCACAGAAGTCTTGGATTTTCTTCATGAAGACCAAAGGACAGGTCTTCACTCGGTTCCAAGAGTTCAAAGCTCTTGTGGAGAACCAGACAGGGAAGAAAATCAGAGTTCTGAGGACGGACAATGGGGGTGAGTATACCTGCAAGGAGTTCATGGACTTCTGTGCAGGAGAAGGCATCAGGAGAGAGTTGACTCTTCCTTACAACCCACGGCAGAATGGGGTTGCAGAGAGAAAGAACATGGCCATTGTTGGGGTTGCGAGAGCCATGCTACATGATCAAGGGCTGCCACTATTTCTATGGGTTGAGGCATGCTACACTGCAGTTTATCTGTAGAACGGGAGTCCTCAGAAGGTTGTGGGGAGCATGACTCCTAAGGAGGCTTTTTCTAGGAAGAAGCCTGAGGTGGGGCACTTTTGGATTTTTGGGTGCATCACTTATTCACATGTCCCTTCTAAAAAAAGGACAAAGCTGGAGCCCACGACAGAGAGAGGGATCTTTGTTGGGTACAGTGAGACTTCAAAGGATTTCCGTATATACCTTCCTTCCTTGAGGAAGACTGTATTGAGGAGGGGTGTCAGATTTGAGGAGGACGAAGCCTTTAGGAAGTCCAAGGGGACAGAGAGGGGTGAGCAGTCTTCACCTCAGATTTAGGTGAGTCTGCAGCAGACTGCAGTGACACAAAGTTCGGGGCCATCAGTTTCGGTGACGACAGGTTCACATGTAACAGAGCCACAGGGTTCAGGTTCGCAGGCTATTGGTCCACAGTTTCAGGATCGAGTACTCCATTGTCTTCAGAAGATGGGGTTGAGTAGGGAGAGTCCCCTCCACGGGACACTGCTTCAGAGAGGAGGAAGCCCAAGTGGCTTCAGGATACTTTGAGGGACGCACAGGGTTCAGTGGGGAATGGGACACTACTTCAGAGAGGAGGAAGCCCAAGTGGCTTCGGGATACTTTGAGGGAGGCACAGGGTTCAGTGGGGAATCCCAGACTACTGGTAGACGGGTGTGGATGGATGCCATGATGGAAGAGTACAATTCCATCATGAAGAACGATGTCTGGGAAGTTGTTCCTAGACCTGAGGGGAAGTCAGTGGTGACTTCCAGGTGGCTCTATAAACTCAAGCATGTTGCAGATGGCAGCATTGAGAAGTACAAAGCTCGCTTTGTGGCTCGGGGGTTTTCACAGGTTGAGGGAGTCGACTATGATGAGACCTTTGCACCGATTGCTAGATATACTTTGATCAGGTTGGTGATTTCCATTGCAGCAGAGATGGGTTGGAAGATCCACCAGATGGATGTGAAAATCGCATTTCTGAATGGTCTTATAGAGGAGGAGGTATATATTGAGCATCCATTAGGCTTTGAGGTGCATGGGAGAGAGTCTCATGTGTGTAGACTGAAGAAGGCATTGTATGGGCTGAAACAAGCTTCCAAAGCTTGGTATTCGAGGATAGATGCCTATTTGCAGCAGTTGGGTTTTGAGAAGAGTGAGGCGGATCCCAACCTATACTACATTGTGGTTGGAGAGGATCCTTTCATTCTTCTGCTATATGTGGATGATCTTTTCATTACAGGGGCAGAGAGACTCATAAGTAGTTGCAAGGAGAGCCTTGCTTCAGAGTTCGAGATGACTGATATCGAACTGATGCATTACTTTTTGGGATTGGAGGTTTGGCAGGAGCCTAGACACATCTTCCTGGGACAGGGGAAGTATGTGTGTGACATTCTGAGCAGATTTCAGATGGAGGATTGTAGGCCCATGACCACTCCCATGATTACCAACTGGGAGAAGCTTCATGCTTCTAAGTCACAGTTGGTGGATTCCACTTTGTATTGTCAGTTGATCGGGTCATTGATGTATTTGGTCAATACCAAGCCAGATATTTGTTTTGTTGTTAACACTCCCAGTCAGTTCATGGTGGAGCCTAGAAGAGGGCACTAGGTGGCAGCAAAACATGTGCTCAGGTATCTTTGTGGTACGGTAGATTATGGTCTTGACTATCAGAGAGGAGATGGAGTTCATTTGGTTGGCTATACAGATTCAGATTGGGCAGGATGTGTCAATGACAGGAAGAGTACTTCAGGGTGTTGTTTTTGATTGGGCTCAACAGTTGTGTCTTGGTTCAGTCAGAAGCAAAAGTCAATGGCTTTGAGTTCTGCTTTGAATTCCCTCTCTCACTAGTTTTCCCCATGTGAGTTTTTCTAGGGTCGTTGTTAGATCGAAAATCTCTGTGTTCATAATTTTCTGAGTTTATGTGATGCTGATATTTTATTTCTGCATTAAAAACGAAGTTCAGAATCCTCATGTTTCAGTTCTAAAAATTATTTTCTGCCGAGTTTTATTTGTTGTTATAAAACTGGGTTTGGGCATTAAACATTGGCTGAAAAAAATCAGCGAGACTGAAACTGGGTTGGGGTCTGAAATTTTACAATTATTGCCATTGCTTCCGCGATGGGATGGAAATTACACCAGATGAATGTCAAGGTTGTGTTCTTGAACGAAGTAATTGAAGAGGAAGTGTACATAGAGCAGCCACAAGGGTTTGTGATTCATGGGAAGGAGTCCCATGTCTGCAAACTGAAGAAGGCTTTATATTGAGACGAAGATGGAGATCGATGCAAATAAAGACCCTATAGGTCAAGTCTAAATGGAATGAAGGGTAGGGAGAGATGCCTTGTAAGTCAAGTAAAGGCTACCCTACAAGTATAGTGCTTTTTCATATGATTGTACCTGCCCGAGACACAAGAAAACACACCTTGCAACAGTATACGTTAGTTGGATCAGCAAGCTAAGCTTGTTGTCCCTAATTTGCAACAATAGATGACAATATATATCAGAAAGAAAAAGATACTATAAGTTGATCAATGAATGCTAAAGATCAAATAAAAAATGCAAGAGAAAAACTAGTAATTGACTAGCTAAACTCAAGATGAAAAACCAATACTCTTAGCATAAAAGATAAGGATGTTGTAAACACTTGTCTGCAGAAAATTATATCATTCTTATGGTTGTAACATTAAATGTATTACAAAAAGAAAATCAGCCACTGAAATACCCTCAAACTTTCCCAAAATGTGCGCTAGGAAAAGGAGAGTAAATGTGCAAACTTTGAGAAAAAACCAATGATTGACAAGAGAGTTCTTAAATGTAATGTCCCCACTTTGGGACATCATTATATTACAGAGTGTTATGATCACCAGAGTAGCCAGATGGAGGTTATAGCGAGTACAGGGACTATTGATGGGTATTTTGGGGTCTGTCTTGCATCGCTCATCCTATTTCATCATTATGATCCATTCCGCACAACTTGTCTTTGGTTCCTTTGCATTCCGATGATTTCCATTATTTTGAGTTATTTTGGGCTATAGGTTAATTAAATTCACCAAAGAGGTAATATTGGGCATAATACTTGGAGGACTTTTAGTGGCTAGGGAAGCCACAAGGAGAGATAAGGTACTTTTCAGAGGTAAAATGGCTAATTAATTAATTAAAGTGATTTAATTAATTAATTAATAATTAATAAAGTAAAAGTCACTTTTGAGAGATAAGGTGAGCGGGAAGGATAAAAGAGAGACAAGGGCCTCTATTATCTCATTCATGTTGTTAATCATTTTGATATCTGGCTTCTTGTTAGTGAGCCGATGCACTTGGGAGTTTTGAGGGTTTTGACTTAACAAACCCTAGAGATCAGCTCAGTGGTGAAAGATCCCACCCAACCTAGTCCAAGCTTGGTCACGGAGGTGAAAGATTAATCCCTCACCATTCTACATCAGATCTACTCAGCTTCAGGGGAGTTTCTACATCAGCCACAGGTTCAGGGAGAGCTAGGGCGTAGCTTCAAGAGGGTTTTCAGCAGGAGACCACACCATCTTGAGGAGAGTGGTTCGATCTAGCCAGAAGAGGGGAATTTGGGGTAAACGGACTTTTGGGTATTTCTTGTGAGGCCTAGGGTGCCTTTTCTAGCCTTTCCCAGGGGAGGATCCTCTGTCAGATTATTTGTTGGAGCTCAGCACGGATTCAGAGAGAGGAGGTCGCAGCATAGATTGAGGATCTCGTCATTTGGAGGGTCAATTCTTCATTGTTGGATCTGAGACTTTGCCAAGGGGTTTCCCTTGGCCCGATCAACAATTTGGCACATTTCTTAGGGGATTCGGCACCTTATTTCTTGGAGACCAAATTCTTGGGTTGCTTCAACCAGTGAGGGGCGCATTGTGCTAGGGAGATCTCCCTATTTCATCTGGGTTATGAGTTGGTTCATCTGGGTTTTTGGTCTATAGCTTGGAGAGGCTTTTGGAAGCCTGGATCTTCTTCTATCTTGTATTTTGGTGACCAGATACTCTACTATCTTATATCTATTCCAGATCCGCCCATTTTGTATGAGGACAGCCATTATTATGAATAATATCAGATCTGAGGTGTTTTGGGTTCTCTTGTATTGATTGATCTTGCATCTTGTTGAGGTAAGTTATGTTATCACCATAACAATTATATTTGAAATCCAAGTTTGAAATTTAGCGGAGGACTAAAGCGATGTAGCAATATGGCACAATTTGGAAGTCCGGGACATATATGGCGGCATGTGGACGAATATAGAGGGAGCGCAGAAGACAAAGATACAACGGACCGTAGATTTCGAGGCGGCCCAAATCAACGGTCGAGACCCATATCGGGCGGTGAAATAGCATGGAATTTAATTATGCGAAGGCGGGCCGGGGAAAACTACTATGGTTTTATTCGTGGACACGTGGCGCCCTCAAAGGTACATCGGGGCGACAAGCGGTCTGCCTGAAACCATTTTCCCAAAAAGCCTCGATGTCACGTGGTCTAATATGTCAAATCAAGAATTCGTGTGGGGGAAGGTGACGGCTAGTCAAATCACCTCACGTCACTCCTTCAGGTACTTCACGTCCGAAAAATGTCAAGTGAACGTCGTCGGATAACTAACTCAAAGACTCATCATTCGAAATAGATTGGCCAAGCAACGTTCCTGCAAGTAATCTTGTCAGTAATTCATGATTAGAACTCAATAACTACCGATCTTCAAATATGGGTGGCGTTATTCTGCTCCGGGAAATCATCGTCTCAAACTAGATCGACTTTTTGATTCCTGTAGAGTTAAGGAAAACAAAAATCATGGTCTCTGCAAAATTGGAAGACATGGACAAAGCCAATCAAGAAATATCCAGTGGAACAGGGTTTTCGACTAACATGGTGCGTTTATCAATGAGTAAGAAAGAAAGGTCAATTGCGCAGATATTAGCAACCAAATTCCATACTGACCCTGCGACAGAAACAGAATCACGGATTAGATTAAATCCTGTTATGAGGGACCTCATCATCAACGGACACGTGAACGAACTCTACAAGCGAGCAGTGAAAAAGAAACGGAGCAAACGATAGAACACAGAAATTAGAGCCGAGGCAGTTAAGAGCGTTGGGGAAAATCAACTAGCCTGGTTGAGCACTCTAAAGGAGGAAATCTCCAAGCTGGAATGAATTCTCAGGTAGAATTGAGTATGTTAAAGCAAATTTTGGACATATAGCATTCAAAGGAAAAAGCCCCAGATATGTCAAATCTGTTCGTAACAATCCCTTTAAAGTAGGAGAACTGTCGTTATACATTACTCCTTTTTGTAACTGGCCTCTATTTTTAGAATTATGGGGAAGTTTAATCGTTTTGAATTCCACAAGAAACTCCTCTCTCTCTCTCTCTCTCTCTCTCTCTCTCTCTCTCTCTCTATATATATATATATATATATATATATCATCCCAAGGATATAGAAAGCATGAGAGGAGGAGGGGGGTTGCCCTCGTTGCAGGTAGACTTTGTAAAATCATGGAGCTAAACTGAATATATGATGCAGAAGCAATTTTTTGAATTGTTTATGAAAAGATTCTAATTGGTTGTGATATGAGTTCTATCTTCTTTCATAGTGTGTGTTTCCTGTGTCTTTAAAATTCCATTTGCAAGTTCCTCTTTTAAATTGGAGAGTTAAAAGTTTGGAATTTGTCTGATGGTGCTCTAGACTTGGCAATTTAAATTCATGTGATTTCTTTTCTCAGCTATTTAAGAATTCATTTTAATATGCTCTAAAGCAGTTATGTGTTTTCCTTTTTCCTCTTTCGCCATGCAAATTTCAATTTGAAAACTCACACTCATTGCCTCACTTAGCCTTTCTCCTCTAGATAAGTTCTAATGACCTGCTACTGCATTATTTATTTTTGACTCCATGGCCCAAATGTTACCCCCCACTTCTTCAGCAACTTCATAATACCCCCCAAAATAAACCAAATCTAGCCAACGATTTCCAAAGAAACATCAAGTGACACGAGAGAGCCCTCTCTGAGTTGAGCAGGCTAGTGCTGGTTGAAACAGTTACCTCTGTCGTTTGTCTATTCAGGCGGACAAAATTTACAAAGTGCTAACATTCTGGCGCCGTTGTCGAGGACGAAATTGAAAAATTTTCCCTGTGAAAGAACGACATGGTTGAGTTCTAAGGTCTAAGAGCGACAGACACTTAGACACATATTGGTTGGATTCCTGCTTTGTCAACTCCACATATCAAAAAATCAATTTGAAGGTGATTCCACTGGTAGAAGAATCCAAAAATTCAAATCTTCAATGGCGACTCCACTCTCAATGCAGAATCCAGATCCCAAAACCTTATTAGCGACTCCACTCAAATTTCAAATGCAGTTCAGAGAATTCACTAGAAGATGATACCCCTTGGCAAAGGTATGAAAAAGCATTATGGAAGAAAACAAGTGCTTAAAATGGGATTTTTTCCAAGTCATTTCACTATTTGTTATAAGCTACCTCTGGTCCTTTCTTGAAAATGCTAGACAAGTTATTCTTTACTTGCTGCATGCAAATGATGATCATGACAATCTAGAAATTATATATCCTCCTCTTAAATTACACAAATATCTCTTCAGTTTATCACTGGCCTTGATAAAAATATTCCATCTAAGCCATGTGATAACCATAACCAAGTTGATGAGCCCCATGAATCCAAGACTGGTATTTCACCTCCGATACTTGATCCAACGTCCTCCAAGATTCAGCATAGATACAGACCCTTGAAGCTACCTCAAGTCTTTCATGATTTTCCTCCTGAGTACTATAAGTACCTAACTGTGTTTGATGGGGAACCTGATACCATCTCAGCTGAAAAACACATCCAAGGGTTTGAGCATTTTATAGATTTGTTTGAGATTGACCATGATGATGTTTGTATGAGGGCCTTCTTTCAATCCTTGAAAGGAGACACCAAAGACTGGTTTAAACATTTGCATCCAGAGACAATTAGCTCATGGGAGGAATTGAAAGATGTCTTTTTAAGGTTCTGGGGAAAGAAGAAATCTTTGGATCTACAGCTTAGAGAGTTCTATGCCTTAAAAAAGCAAAGCAATTAAACTATTTCTATATTCAGTAGAAGGTTTTCCAGTATCTATCACAATTTGTCCAAAGAAATTCAACCCACTGAACCTGTTGCCATGCTCCATTATGCAACTACTCTCCATCCAGATTCGTCTTTCCTCCTGATGGAAAGAAGACCTAAGTCCTTACAACAAATGTTTAATGATGCTCAAGACATTCAACACAACATCCAAGCATGTAAACAGATCCAAAATGAGGGACCGAATGCTCAAGAACGTGAAAGTGAATATGAGAGGAAAAGGGTTGATTGGGATCTTGAGCATAAAATTGACAATATCATAGGTCCTCTTGATGTTTCCAATGCCAATGATTTTGTAAAAAATTATATTCCACCTGTTGAAAGAGGGGGTGTTGATCTATCTCATGATAAGCAAAGGGCTGAATGTTTTATGTATTCACTTGTAGACAGTCAAGAAGATGAGTTTACAAATCAGTTTGTTGAAAAAAAGGTTGATGTTCCCAGTTTGTTCTTGTTAGATGACATTGCATATGTTGTTGATTTGCCTGTATACGACAAATATGAGGATGATAGTGATGTTGAAGACGTTCTTTTTCAGCAGTACAGTGAGATAAATCAACCTACGTATCACAGTTACAAGGGGCAAAGTACTGAATCAGCTGAAGAGAATTCTCTACCCTTGTGCTTTGCTGCATTTAAATTGTTGAAAGAAAATTCTAAGATCATTATTGAAGCAAACGAATTTCTGTTGATGCAAAATCACGCTAAACCAACGAAACAAATTGGCAAGATATTGCAGCACTATTCCCATGCGCTTGATGACCCTATTATTTGTTTTGCAGATCTCGTCAATTCAAAAGTGCAGTCATTGGTCGAAGATAAAGCTGAAAATGAGCATGTCCAGCAATCCAAAGAAATTGAAAAATGTACCTATGACGACAGTGGAGAAAATGAAGAAGGTTTTGAGTCAGGTAACAGAACCTCGCCATTGTGTTTTTCCTCATTCGAATTGTTGAAACAAAATGTCTATAATGTTTCAAATCAGAAAGCATCCAAGCATGCCGTTGAAAGTGAAGAAAGCAGTGGACTTACAAATAAAAACTCTCTCCCATTATGTCTTTCTTCCTTTGAATGGTTAAAAGCAAATCATGAGATTCTAGAGAAAACAGGGAGTTATGACTGCATTCACAATAGTATTGTTTTACATGAAAAGATTGTTATCATTGAGGAACATCAACTACACTCACATGCATTAAAAGATCATTACGTGGAAAGGTATTCCATTTCGGAGTTGCAACCTGTGCTTAACCATCAGATTAAAGAAGAAGTTGATCAAGAAATTGTTGTTAAAGGTCATTTTCCTTCTCCTGAAACTAATGTAGATGTTCAACAATATTCCCAGCAAGACAAAGTATTTCAAGGTTGCCTTTCTTCCCTTGAAAATGACGTAGTGATCCTCTTTCTAAGCGGCCTAGACGTGGATGAAGATTTTGAAACTTCATCTATGGAGACTCCAAGCAGCGAAAAAACACTTGTGGAGGAAGCTTGCTCTTCTGTCGTGACTCCTGAAAAGGAAACACTCTTTCATATGATTCATGATCCCAAGACACATTATATGGAAAAGGTTTACAACCACAATCTACCAATAATAGTGGATTGCAACAAATCAATGTCTGTATCAAATATGAGTCTTTTTACAGCAAATGATGTTCTCCAACCATGGTTGCCTTATGACTCGAGAAATTCTTACTACCAGACTTCTCAACAAATCTGTCAGTTTTTCAATAGAAGTCAACAAGTTGAATCACCTGAAAACAAAAATGCAGTGGAAGGAGTGAAACATGATGATTGTTTTGTGCATATTTTAGAAGATCCATTTGCAATCATGTTGGAGGAAATGAACAGTCCAAATGCTTTTAATTTTTTGAGAATTGGATTTATGGATGAATTTTTGAATGAATTATCAATAAGCTGGATTTGGAGCAAGCTTGTGCAAAGTAAACAAACAGTGGATA
The DNA here is from genome assembly GCA_009831015.1 of Picea engelmannii. NCBI lineage: Eukaryota > Viridiplantae > Streptophyta > Pinopsida > Pinales > Pinaceae > Picea > Picea engelmannii. The sequence goes on along the minus strand of ML808153.1, from coordinate 70,759 downwards.
AAAAGCTTGCATGGTTGCATTGGCCGTTTGATTTCACTTGATTGGCAGTTCATTTCAGCAGTTAGAGTAGATAGGAGTGTGCGAACAAGCTTGTTGGTCAAGCACTTTTCAATTTGGATTTCCAGTATTGTGTATGTTATCCCCGCTTTTTAGGGATAACTAGGAGATCATGTCTCGAGGCCCACAGGTCCTAGACATGGAGTACCGAGAGCAAGATTGACCTAAGCATGGCCCTGGAGGGCCCATCCTTTTCTTCTTCCATCAGCTTTGTCTTGTTAGCAGCAGCAACATCCATCACCATCAGCTTGGTCCTGTATCAGAAAAGGTTCTTGCTCCATGAGGTAATTGGTCCAGGTGTCATGGTATGTGTCAATTTTGATCATTAAAACCTTTAAATATATGCATCTTATTCATTTTATCTCTAACAACTGCTTGGATCTTACATTTGCCCACTTGACCATGCTTGGGGGAATTGACAGGGTGCCCTAGCAAGCCTGTGCCCATAAGTTTTGGTTTGCCACTGGGGGAATTTCTGAAAAGCCATCGTCCGCTCCCATCATAACACCATTGTTTCATCTTATCTCTCGCTCATTTATCCCACTCCACTTGTCTGGGCATTGGGTTGACCTATTTACAAGATGGCACTTTATCTCGTGGGAAGAAGGGGCTAAAAGCCCAAAAGGTAAAAGTAGTTGGTAAAAGACAAAAATCCTAGAAATAAAACCTCGAGATGCTTCGCCCAGGGATCCCCGAGAAGGCAGTAAAAAGCCTCTCAGCAAGAAACAAGAGGGACCCGGAAAATAACAAAACAAGACCTACTCAAAGGATAGGGAGTCTCATCACGAGCCAGCCTATTAGGTCCATGTGTACCTAACATTATGACATTGCCACCATCTGGTTACCACGCCAGGGTAGTGACCTTTGGTTGCATGGCCAAGGGAAAGGGGGTCTCATCACGAACCAGCCTTCTCATCTCTGTGAAAGTACTTGTGGGTAACGCTGTCAGCTCTAGTCACCATGCCAAGGCAGTGTCCCCTGGTTAGTTCTTGAACAAAAAAGGGTAAATAAAAGAATAAAACAAGAATAAAAAAAATAAAGGAAAGAATGGGCTTGGAAAAAATGCATCCATGACAGGTACAGCTCGCCTTCTACAAAGGCACCCACAGGTAACACTTGTTCATCCTTGGCCCTCACTGCACCTCATGTTTGGACATCCCCTAACCACATCACCTCACTTACATGGCTTGGATGAGATCTTCCTAGAAACTTTCATTTTCTTGTGGACACTAGCCCAATAGGACGCCTTGGCCTTTTCTCCAATCTTGTATTGTAGGTTTTTGTAATGTCTTGGAGCTATTGACTGATGTATTAAGGGTTTTATGCATATGTTTAATAATATTGATGATGAGATGTGATTGACATTGCTATGATCCCTGTGACTGATGAGCCCATGGAGGGCGTAGCTTTTGATGTGCAGGATCATGCTCGACGGACAGGTACCATTTGGACCGGTACACATGGGGAGATGACCAGTTCGGACCTCCATGGGGCTGAAGAGCCCACTAGATGGATGTTAAGACCCCATCAGGGGGCAGAGACAGGATGGAGATGGATCAGGGCCTT
>ML808153.1:25217-37902 GCA_009831015.1 Picea engelmannii | reverse complement strand
GAGGAAAGAGCACGAGGCCTTGCTTAAGCAACACCGGAGTGAGCCTCTTTCCCCTAGGGTTTTGATTCTAGGGCCCTGCCATTGCAGCACTCTAGAACCCTTCCCTCTTGTCTTTAGCCTATTGCTCCTTCAACTTTGTGTCCACTCCTTGAATGACTCCATATACCCTTAGGCACTGATCTTAGACACACAACGTTGAAGTCCATGTGTCCAAAACAACTCTCAAAACATTAAATTTTGAAACCCTAACTAACCAAAATAACCCTAATTAAGGCTGACATCACAGTTGGCTATCTCATCTTGACGCAGCAAATGTTGAAAATAAGCAATTAGATGATGGTTAAAGGAATTTATTGAGTAAATGGTTGATTGGATATGTTGTTTGCTGCATCATCTCAATAGTTATTGGTGAACTCATATTTCTGCATTGCTATATTGACAAAACGTTGATCTCATTAATATCTATTGTTTCATTGCTTATATATTATTGTCAGATAGTCACATGAAGTACTAACCCACTGAGTTAGTACTTCATGAAGTATATATATATATATATATATATTGTATTGTTGTTGTCTTGTTCCGGGCAGGTGTTTTCATTTGGGCATACACTTCATTCATTGGTTGATTAGCCGGACTTTCTAACCTTGGTGGTAACCTGTGAGGAGGACCTTTTCCCTTGACTCTTTTACTTTAGCCTCTTCAAAACCCCAGGTTACCGGGGACGTCTCCCCTGGGTTAACCTCCCTAAATAGAAAGAACCTCCCCATTGAGGTGACATTGGGTGGGGAAGGTTTATGTTTCGCCCGTTTGGCCTCTATCCTTTAGCCTTTCTTGATCTAGCTACAAACTGTGCAATAACACCCCCCAGACATGGTCGAGTGGACAAGCATAAGATCCAAGCACCCGTTAGAAACAAAGGAATCAAATGCACATATTCAAAGGTTTTGAGGATCACAGTGACACATAGCATGATACCCGGACTCATTACCTCATGGAGCAAGAACCGTCTCTGATGCAAGACCAAGCTAAAGGTGATGGATGTTGTTGTTGCTGACAAAGTGGAGGCGTTGAAAGGGAGAAAAGATGGGCCCTCCAGGGCCACGCTCAAGTCGATCTGGCTCTCGGTACTCCATGTCTAGGATCTGTGGGCCTCGAGACATAATCTCCTAGTTATCCCTGAAAGTGGGGGATAACATTGTGCAAGGGGTGTGCTTTGGGAAAGTACACCAAGACTGCTTTTCCAAGCAATGACAACAGAGCAACAAGTATACTTGATCTGATTCATTCTGACGTATGTGTTCCTATGTCTTCTGCATCTTTGAGTGGTTGTTTGTACTATGTCGTATTCATTGATGACTTCTCTCGGAAGTCTTGGATTTTCTTCATGAAGACCAAAGGACATGTCTTCAATCGGTTCCAAGAGTTTAAAGCTCTTGTGGAGAACCAGATTGGGAGGAAAATCAGAGTATTGAGGACAGATAATGGGGGTGAGTATACCTCCAAGGAGTTTAATGACTTCTGTGCAGGAGAGGGCATCAGGAGGGAGTTGACTGTTCCTTACAACCCACAGCAGAATGGGGTTACTGAGAGGAAGAACAGGGCCATAGTTGGGGCTGTGAGAGCCATGTTGCATGATCAGGGGTTGCCACTCTTTCTTTGGATGTTACACTGCAGTTTATCTGCAGAACAGGAGTCCACACAGAGCATTGGGGGATAAGACACTTGAGGAGGCTTTCTCTGTGAAGAAGCCTAAGGTTGGGCACTTTAGGATTTTTGGGTGCCTTACATATTCACATGTCCCTTCTGAGAAGACGACAAAGCTAGAACCCATGACAGAAAAGGGGATTTTTGTTAGGTATAGCGAGACTTCAAAGGCTTTCCGCATATACATCCCTTCCTTGAGGAAGACAGTTTTGAGAAGGGATGTGAGATTTGAGGATGATAGAGCCTTTAGGAGGCCACGAGGGACTGAGAGGGGTGAGCAGTCATCACCTCAGATTCAGGTGAGTCCACAGCAGACTTCAGTGACACAGAGTTCAGGTCCACCAGTTTCAGTAACGACTGGTCCACAGGTTACAGGACCACAAATGTCAGGATTACAGGTTATTGGTCTACAAGTTTCAAGATCGAGTGCTCTAGATTCTACTTCAGGTTCACAGTCTTCAAGTGATGGGGTTGAGCAAGGGGAGTCCCCTCCACAGGACACTACTTCAGAGAGGAGGAAGCCCAGGTGGCTTCAGGACACTTTGAGGAAGGCACAGGGATCTGTGGGGAATCCCAGCCAGGTTGTGAGGGAGAGTAAACCTCCTGAGAGATTTTGCAACTACATTGCGATGGTAAGCAGCACCAAGGAGTATGAGCCTTCCACTTTTGAGGAGGCTGTTGGAAGACAGGTTTGGAGAGATGCCATGATGGAAGAGTATAGTTCCATCATGAAGAATGATGTTTGGGAGATTGTTCCAAGACCTAAGGCGCAGTCAGTGGTGACTTCTAGGTGGCTCTACAAACTCAAGTATGTTGCAGATGGTAGCATTGAAAAGTACAAAGCTCGTTTTGTGGCTTGGGGGTTCTCACAAGTTAAGGCAGTTGACTATGATGAGACCTTCACTTCGGTTGCTAGATATACCTCGATCAAGGCAGTGATCTCTATTGCAGCAGAGATGGGATGGAAGATCCATCAGATGGATGTGAAGACCGCATTTCTGAATCATCTCATACAGGAGGAGGTGTACATTGAGCAGCCATTGAGCTTTGAGGTGTATGGGAGAGAGTCTAATGTGTGCAGACTAAAGAAGGCATTGTATGGGTTGAAACAAGCTCCTAGAGCTTGGTATTCTAGGATTGATGCCTACTTGCAGCAGTTGGACTTCGAGAAGATTGAGGTGGATCCCAACCTGTACTTCATTGTGGTTGGAGAGGATCCTCTCATACTCTTGCTATATGTTGATGATCTTTTCATTACAGGGGCTGAGAGACTCATTACTAGCTGCAAGGACTGAGGCATTATTTTTTGAGGTTGGAGGTTTGGCAAGAGCCTGGACACATCTTTTTGGGACAGGGAAAGTATGCTTGTGACATTCTGAGGAGATTCCAGATGGAGGATTGTAGGCCCATGACCACACCCATGATTACTAACTGGAAGAAGCTTCATGCTTCTGAGTCACAGTTGGTTGAACCCACTTTATATTGTCAGTTGATCGGTTCCTTGATGTATTTGGTCAACACCAGACCAGATATTTGTTTTGTTGTCAACACTCTTAGTCAATTTATGGTGGAGCCTAGGAGAGTGCATTAGGTGGCAGCAAAACATGTGCTCAGGTATCTTTGGGGTACAGTGGATTATGGTATGGACTATCTAAGAGGAGATGGAGTTTGATTGGTGGACTATGCAGATTCAGATTGGGCAGGATGTGTCAGTGACAGGAAGAGTACTTCTAGATGTTGTTTCAGATTGGGCTCAGCAATGGTGTCTTGGTTCAGTCGAAAACAAAAGTCAGTGGCTTTGAGTTCTGCAGAGGCTAAGTATATGGCTGCCAATCAGGCCAGTTGTGAAGCCCTTTGGGTTCGCAAGTTGCTCGTGGGATTATTTGATGTGCAGTTGAGACCCACTATGATTTACTGTGATAATCAGAGTTGTATCAAACTCTCTGAGAATCTAGTTTTTCACGACAGATCTAAGCACATTGAGATTCAATATCACTTCATCCAAGATTATGTTCAGAGAGGAGCAGTTGAGCTAAAGTACATATCTACAGATGAGCAAGTTGCGGACATACTCACCAAAGCCTTGGGAAAAGGCAAGTTTGTATTCTTCAGGGACAAGCTTGGAGTGGTGAGTAACACCTTCCTCGGTAAGAGGGAGTGTTAAAAATAATTAAAAAGTACCTAGGCAAGTGTTTCTCATCACCTAGGCGCCTAAGGGGTGAGAAAGTGCCTAATGTGGACCCTAGTCATTTAATTTATGAGATGTAAATTAAAAGTGACTTTTTGAACTTAGGGAAAGTGGGTGACTTAAGTGATTTAATCTCTGTTGAGATTTGGGTGCCTTGGAAAGTGGTCCCCATGTGATTATGAGTCTCTAAGCACAAAGGGGGAAGACTATTACCCTTGTACTTTACTTTATGATTCTAATTTCACTTTGACCTAGGAGATTTAAGTCAAAAGTGAAATATGTCACTTAAGTCATAAAGTGACAATTAATTCACAATGTGGGTGAATTAATAGACATAAAGCAACTAAGGAAAGTGGGTTTCCTTAGTGAGATTTTTGGATGAGATCTCACCCATTGATTAAAACTTGGCTAGATCTAATCTAGGCCATTGAACTTTTAGGGCTTGGCCAAAGGAGGCTAAAGGAGGGTATAGTGCATTATTGAGATTCATTCTTCACTTGTGAGTTTTGGAGAAGAGAGGAGGGGCGCATTTCTCAAGGAGGGAGAGGGCGCACTTGATGAGGGTTTGAGAGAAACCCTTGAGAGCTTGAGGAGGAGGCTCTTGTTGCTTGGATCTTGCATGGAGAGCATATCAATGGAGTCTTAGCCTTCATTTCTGAGAGGGAGCATTTTATATGGAGGAGGGGCGCATCTAGGAGAGGAGGCGCACTTGTTTCCTTCATTTGCTCACCAGGAGAGGAGACCTTGTCACCTTGAGATGAGGTCAGATACATGAGGAGGCTAGAGAGGAGGCGCATGCTTTCATGGTGAGAGATATCCATCTTTGGCCTCTGTTATTTTATGGTGATCATTTCTGCTAGGAGGGCGCACATGTGGAGAGGGTTGACAGCTACCTGGTAGGAGCACTGCTTGGAGGAATCGAGTTCTGACAGTTTCGGTGGAGAGGCAGCACAAGAGAGCACATTCCTGTGGAGGGATTTCTTCATTGGGTCAAAGAGGAGCTAGACCGCTTCACTTCAGTGAAGAGAGCAACAAAGGGAGAGGGCGCACCTGAGTTTGGCCACATCTTTCTCTAGTTCTTGTGGCAAGGCTTGTGAGGAGCTTGCTATGTATACACGTTCCATTTTATTGTATTACTTGTTGTATCTTTTGCTTTGATCATCATTATATAGACATATATCCCAAACTGGTTTTCCCCGAGGGGGTTTCATCCAGGGTCATGTTGACCAAAAATATGCTAACATTTTATGCATGCTTAGAAGTGTAGATCAGCACTTTAACGTTAAAGATCTAGAGGTAGTGTTATGTGTTTTAAGTTATATTGCATGTGCTAACATTGAGATAAGAAAACACTTGCAAAGGCACCTTAAAAGAGCACTTAACCTTCATAACATTGAGCAAAAAGTGGGATGATTGTTTGCTGTCCTAAAACAGCGAAAGAAGACAACCATATAGTTGAACCTTAGAGCCATACTAAGGTCAAAGACAAACCTTAAGTGGCAGCCTCATAGGACCTCAGATATTTCTACAATGTCCACCATTCATCTCATCTAATCTCAACCATTGGATGAAATGACCTTTCACCTTCTCTTCATTGAGCTGATTAGGGTTGTGGAAGCATTTTTGAGAGAGCTGGAAAAGAGAGAAGTCGAGCAGACTAAGAGAGGAGCAATTTTTCTGCTAGGGCATGCATTCCAAGGCAAGCTTGGGCACACAAATCGAGGAGAGAGTACAGCAGCTAATGGAGGCCGTATTGTACAGATTTTGAACAGACCGTACAGCTGAACATTGGCACAGTTTATGAGGAGAGAGTATAGCACATTTATTGAGGCCGTACCATATGGATTTTGAAGGCCGTACTGTTGTTTTATTGCACAGAAATCGAGGAGTAAATTTGTGTGTTTTTTCTGGGAGATTGGCACGATTTCCTAGATGGCTGTACAGGCATTTATTGCACAGAAATTGTGTTGCAGATTTTGGCACGAATTTTGAGGTATCCATACAGCAAGAAGGGGCACATAAATCGAGGAGCTGACCTGTGCACATGTACAGGAAATTTGGGCACGAATTTCGAGGATTTTGGCTCAGATTTGGAAGTGGAAACTTGGCACGGTTTTCGAGATAAATCTGTATTTAATTCTGAAATTAATGACCGCTGTAAAAGACATTTTCTCAGAGCTCTGAATTAATAAAATCCATCTCTCACTGGTTTTCCCCTTGTGGGTTTTTCCAGGGTCACTGTTAAACCAAAAATCTCTGCATTTTATTTTCTGAATATGGTGCTGCTGATATAATTTTATTTCTGCATTAAATGCTATTCAAAATCCTCATGTTTCAGTTCTGAAATATTGTTTATTTGCTGAGTATTTATGGCTGTCATAAATCTGGGTTTTGGGCATTAAACACTGATAAAAATCATCGAGACTTGAAACTGGGTGGGGTCTGAAAATTTACATTTTCGTAAGTCAAACTTAGGATAAAATAAAAAAATGTTGACCTGGGTATTAATTAAATGTCTTCAGCATGCCTGGACACTTAGGGCTATGCTGAGACACCTTCCAAGATACAATTTTAACAAATGTTGAATGGCAGCAATGCCTATAGCAGATATATTACACACACACACACACAGATTTTGATAATTTCTAGTGGTCTATGTCTGCTTCTGTTACTGAACTCTTCTTTTTTCTTTTTCCATGTTTTCTTTCCTTCTTTTCTTTTTCTTTTTTTTTTAATTAAATGATGGAAACTACAAAATAAATTGCCACAAAGAAGCAAAAATAATTAGTATGGCCAGATGTTTGGTTGTAATCAGAGAGGCTCTGAAAAATGTATGGCCAAAGGCCAGAATCAGATCACTATCTGCTAGTAAATTATTCTTTCCAAACAGTAGCAGAAGTGCACTGGAAGGGGCTCTAATACCAATGTTATAAACATTTCTGTTTAATAACAAAAAACAAAGAACAACCAATGTAAATAAAACAGGAAATCCGTAAATGAATAATAGTGTATTGAATATGGTATGAGTTGATACAAATGTGAAGTATATCTCAAGAGTTGGGTCACATGAAGGGATGTCAACATTCGGAATAGACACATCTTTGATTAACTAAGGTTAATTATCTTTATTTATGCTCATTACAGGAACCTTACTGGATAGAGAAATCCTCGTTTCACATAAGAATCGATAAAAAGAGAATTCTTATTTTCAGAAAAAACTTCCAAAATCCAGTGATATGTAATGAAAAAAATATGATGGAATCCAATAAATAATGTGACTGTAAAATGTATACACCATTTCACAGCACTGCAGAAAGAAATCACGATTGAGTCTTGACAACCAGAGTTAGAACCTTGATATCTCACTAAATGCAATTGCAGATATTCTTATCTAAAGTATATGCCATCATTTCAGATCCCAATATCTAATGTTAATAGTACATCCATATCTGAGCGTTTCTGTGACTGACAATGTTCATTCAAACAACTTTATATAAAAAACTCTCTTGCCAGAAGAACCTGAATATCATCCTTGATAATATGAGACAATGCAGAGTGAACATACTGTTTGTTCATATCCTCAAGAATTGCAGATGCTCCTCTACATATCTGTAAAAAATTCAATCAGTAAATTATGGAGACGACAATCTAAAAAAGCTTCATCACTTCAAGAATATGTCTGAATAGAGTTCTTACTGTGCTTCCACAATCCCCATCACCCACTTTACTGTCCCATTCATTTAAAGAATCCTTAATTTTGATCAGTTCTTCTGCTGCAGCCTTGATAGAAACTTCAAGAACTCGACCTTGCAATGTCAAATCCTGAGGCCGACAAGCAGCCTGTGATAAAAAAACTATCACAGGTTCAGAAAAAGTGCATTGAACTAACAAAAACAATGCCATGGGAAATAATATTTTACAGAGATTTAGACTTTAAATATTCCAATATAAAGAGATTTTTTTTCAAGAAACTAAACAATGAAAATGCAAAAAGGAATAATCCTATTCTCGATCAGTCCAAAGTAGAAACAACAAGAACTCTAACAGGCAGTCAATGAAGAAGTACCTGCAATAATGGGAGAAACATTATCTTCTCACAATACATATACAATTGTGACACATAACACAAATGTTTCACTCACTCTCACACACACATACACACAAACCTAAGTAATGATCTATACATTCCAATAGTTGTTGATGGTTGAATGTGCTCTCTGAATTTGGTGGTTTTAGGATGACCACAAACTGATTGGTCATGGTGGTTTAAGGAAGACCAAAAACCAATCTGGTGGTTTATGGATGACAACAAACTCTGGAACCCTGCTCTAGGATCAATGGTTCCCATAACATTTCCTAAGTTAGCTAGAAGTTGGAGGCTGATGTCTTCTGCTAATCGGAAGGGCCCTCAAATGTTGGTTTAAAGATGACCATAAATTGTTCTATAGCAGAAGTTGAGAGTCTTCTACTAAGTGGAGGTTTAAGAAAAACGACAAACCGTTGTCTAGCAGAAGTTGTAAGTCTTCTACTAAGTGGTGGTTTAAGGAAAACCACAAACCAATCTGGTGTTTTTGGATGACCATAAATCAAATCACGCTCACTTGTTACTGCTCGATTTATAAGACTTCAAAACTGGAAGCATGATTGTCAATCGCTGATGTTGTTCCCCAATATCAGGGACAAGGTGAGAAGACGGAAATCTATCCACTGCAAGATGTGTCAATACTCGAGTGCAAATTCTACGGTATGACTGAGATATCTTCTTGGTTATTGATGACCATCACCAAAAAGGCATCCACCCATAGTGGTTCTTTACTCTTGCAGATTTCTTGCTATTAAAGCATATATTTAAAGGTTGATTGTGTTTTCCACAATGCTCGCAAAGATGAAGATCGAAGCACTGATCTTCCATATGGCCAACTCGCTAACAATGATGGCATTTTTTAATCTGCTTTTGATTTTAAGTAGTAGCATGCTCGGGAAAACGCATTCAACCATCCATTATCAGTCACGGATTTAATTGCGAGGTGAGTGTGCAATATATCAACGTTGGTGGGTGCAAGTAACGTTTACTCCAGTCGCAAGAATGTTGTTGTCATACAAACTCAACTCTGAGTAGTGATATTGATTATCATCCCACACTTGAAACAGCAATACCAAGATGGGGGTATGTGCAAATCCAAGTGATGGGGTCGTGTGTAACAACAAATGCAAGTGCAAATCCAAGCAAGCGGAGTTTGCAACAACAAAAACCCTAATGTGATACCTGATGAGAGTGTGAATATTGGGCATAGGGGTTTCGACCAGCGTAAATACTAGAGATAGAGACCAAAAAAAATTCAAACAATGTGAGGAGCGTGTGTAGTGTGAGGTCGACAGAAGGAGTTGAAAAACTACTCAATGAGAGAAACCCTAACCATACTATGTGTGTCACATAGAAAGATAGAACAGGAACGTGTTTGAAAGGGCGGCTCGAGATGTATGACAAACTCCCACTGTTCTCAGACTAATGCACAGGAATCCATCAGAGAATCAACCAGAGAGGCTGACATGAGGTCAAATGCACAAGCACGGTGTTAGCAGGCGTTTTTGCAGGTTGGAATGAGCACCCAAGACAGACTTGTAGATGGGCACAGGGAATCAAGCAGACTAAGAAATGTTTTTGCAGAGTCAAATGAAAACACCCAACGAATAACGAGGAAGACTCAGTTATGGACAACTACCATAGCTCAAATCAGGCCTAAGAACGAAGGTCGCTCTGATACCACTGTTGGACACACGATTTAGATAAACGTGAAGTTGCATTTTATTCATCAATATGATACATGTATAAATACATAGTCTTCACCTTTGGATTCATATTCCAAGGTTTCTTGGACTCCCAACGATTGTTACATTGTCGCTTGACCTTTCACATTCCTACGCAAGTGACTAATAACGCAAGGGAATCAAGCAGACTAAGAAATGTTTTTGCAGAGTCAAATGAAAACACCCAACGAATAACGAGGAAGACTCAGTTATGGACAACTACCATAGCTCAAATCAGGCCTAAGAACGAAGGTCGCTCTGATACCACTGTTGGACACACGATTTAGATAAACGTGAAGTTGCATTTTATTCATCAATATGATACATGTATAAATACATAGTCTTCACCTTTGGATTCATATTCCAAGGTTTCTTGGACTCCCAACGATTGTTACATTGTCGCTTGACCTTTCACATTCCTACGCAAGTGACTAATAACATAACCCTAGAGGATTAGGTTTCCAACAATTGTACATCCCCCTAGAATCTAAACCTTTTATTTTCTTTGTCTCTTATCCTCCATTGAGGTAGCATTGACTCCATATGCCCAAGGACTTAAGACGGCACTAGTCTTTCTCTTGTTGCAAGTGATTTAAACCCTAGTTTTAGCTCTCTCCCTCCCAATGTCTTGTCTTAGCCTTAGGATTTTGCATTGCATCTTCATTAACCATCATCCCTAACTTAACGCCTTGCATTCATTGTTTAGAATCATCTCTAACATAATTTATTTCTGCATTAATTGCATTTTCATCCATTAGGGTTCATCATCTTGCATCTATTTAACATAGTTTCCTGCTATTTAATTTCAGCAATCATTAGTTAATGGTTTGTTAGTCTTTATTCTTTCCTTTGGCATCCTTTCCATTGCATTCTTTACTAATTTAGGACTGTTTACTTGCTGCTGTTATAAACTTGTTATATGCTGAAGTGTATCATCTTTTACTCGAGCTTTATTACAGCCTTTTCTTTTCTTTTGATAGCTAGTGTTTTGGGGCATTTGTTTTACTCTTTCAACTTGATAATTGTCATTGATTGTCTTAGAACACCCCTTCACACACACACACACACACACACACATTTAATTTGCTTTGTCTAATTCACCTTGACCTAGCTAGTGAAGCAACCAAGATAAGGGACCATAGACTTGCTTAGACTTGCTATAGGTTCCTTTGAGGTTACTAGGGAAGCCTCCCTTGTGTTGGATCTCTATCTTTCGCTAAAACGAGGGAAGTACTTGCTTAGGTGACAGTGGAAAATACTTCCATATGTTACACTAGTCAAGCACATTGTGAAGGCTTTGCACAAGTGCTAGATTTTGTGATAACACTTACCAAATCGCACCGCAATGAAAAGAGGCGAAAGGTCAAAGATAGAGATGGCGAAAGGTCAAAGATAGAGATGGGGCCCTCCAAGAATTGAAGGTTGTGGTGATAAAAAGTTCAACAACATACAGCGAAAATGGATTTCCTAGAGGAAAGGCTCAAGGCACAAATGTATGGGTTCATGGACCAGATATCTTAGCACATGGCTTCACTAATGAATATTATTTCACAAATCCAACCAAAACAACAAAAAACAACTACCAATTATAAGGATCCTTCTAAAAACTAAGAAATAAAGCAGAATTACAGATTGCTAATGCTAATATCTGTTTTAAGTTAAGCAATTGGGCTATTTTAAGTCTTACCACATTCATTTTTACTCGAGGAGGTGACATTGCAACTGGAATTGTCATTGGAGGGCGTGGCCCTGCAAATTAAAACAATCATCTGTAAGGAGTTGTGCACTATAGAAGAGATATCCAAAATCAAATTTAACATTGTAAGAGGAACACTAGGTCTCACACATGTAAAGTACATAACAATGATATAGAAGTGAACAACTCATAACTGGAAAAATCATGGCCTTTTTAAACAACCTTCAAATATTTCCCTCACACAGTTTCAATTCATATATTGTTTAAATAAAGTCATTCGATGATGTTAAAATGCATACCATCAACACCAACAACCCAATAAGGTGCCTTAGTCGGAGCATCTAAACGCTGCAGAATAGACTGGTCTACTTTCATTACAGATAAGGAAAACCCTGAATATTATAACAAAAGAAACGAAATTTGAATGTCATGGACAAAGCATAATCAATAAATAAAAAAGCAAACATATACACTTTCCATTCATCACTAACCCGCCATATCAAGAGAAGTCATAAATGACCCTGTATAAACCCGCTCCACAGCCAAACCATGGTCTACTTGCAACTTGGCAACTGCCTTGCCTGTAGCTATCATGAGTTCCATCAAAGGTGTAGCACCCAATCTGCAAGTAAAGTATCTAAGTTAAGGATGCCAAATACAATCATTTTCTTATTGTTGAAACGAATGAAATGAAAAAATAGAAGATAGTTTTTAAATTGTCAGTAATGTGAAAGCCCCATAATCAAATATTTATAACGTAAATTGAGTTCGAAAACTTATAAGGCGAAGAGCATAAAAAAAAACACTACATAAAAACTTGGTAATAAAAATGGGCACTGTTATCCCCGATATCTAGGGATAACTAGGAGATCATGTCTCGAGGCCCACATGATCCCAGACATGGAGTACGAGAGCAGATTGACTTGAGCATGGCCCTTGAGGGCCCATCTTTTCTTCTTCTCAGCCATACTTGTCCTGTCAGCAGTACCAGCCTCCATCACTACCGGCCTGGGTTTGCATCAGAAAGGGCTCTTGCTCCATGAGGTAATTGGTCCGAGGCATCATGGTATGTGTCATATTTGATGATTATAACCTTCTTATGTATGCATCAGATTTCTTTCATTTCGGATAACTGCTTGGATCTTACACTAATCCACTTGACCACTGTTGGGGTGATTGATGGGGTAGCTTGGCAAGTTGGTATTCATGGGTTTTGGTTAGCCACCAAAGGGGGTTTGCAGAACCATCGTCCGCTCCCACCATATTATCACTCTTACATCTTTAAA
>ML808153.1:5885-18210 GCA_009831015.1 Picea engelmannii | reverse complement strand
AAGATCCAAGCAGTCATCCGAAATGAAAGGAACCTAATGCATATATAAGAAGGTTATAACAATCAAATATGACACATACCATGATACCTCGGACCAATTACCTCATGGAGCAAGAGTCCTCTCCGATGCAAGCACAGGCCGGTAGTGATGGAAGCTGCTACTGCTGACAGGACAAGTCTGGCCGAGAAGAGGAAAGATGGGCCCTCCAGGGCCATGCTCAAGTCAATCCGCTCTCGGTACTCCATGTCTAGGACCATGTGGGCCTCGAGACATGATCTCCTAGTTATCCCTAGATATCGGGGATAACAAGGCATAAATGGGATTGGAAACAATTGCATCCAGGACAAGTGCAGCTCACCTTCTACAAAGGCATCCACAAGTAAAGCTTTGCATTCCCCTGCTTTCACTGCACCCATTGTTAGGACATCCCTTATCCACGTCACCCACTTACATGGCTTAGATTTGGTCTTTTCCAGGAACTTTCCTTTTCCAGTGGACACTAGCCCAATAGGACGCCCTATCACTTTCCCCAGACTTGTATTGCAGGATTGTATAATGTCTTTGAGATTTTAACCGAGGTAATAGGGATTTTATGCACATGTTTAATAATATTGATGATGAGATGCGATTGACATTGCTATGATCCCTGTGACTTATGAGCCCATGGAGGGCGTAGTTGTTGATGTGTAGGATCATGCCCGATGGACAGGTACCATGTTGGATAGGTACACATGGGGAGATGATCAGTTCGGACCTCCATGGGGCTGAAGAGCCCACCAGATGGATGCTGAGACCCCAACAGGGGGCATGGACAGGACAGAGGTGTTTGCACAAGAGATAAGGAGATCTTGCAGAGGCACCCTGATAGAGCTTGACCTTGGGGGATTGTGCCCTTTTCAGTGCAACGTTGACCTTGAAAGGCCTAGGACGTCACCAGGAGGTTCATGACGTCATCATGAGCATGTTGGAAGATGGAGAGGGTAGTTTGGCATGTGTGGCAGCTTGGAGAAGCCCAAGGAGGGCTAACGTCTTGCTTCAAGAGGTTGCATTTGCCCTAAAGAGGCTAACATCACCCTAGAAAGGGGATGACGTCCTTATATCACTTGATTAGGGTTTTAATTTGAACATTTAGTGTAAAACAGTATGATTTTAGTATTTTGGCCTTGTCGACCTTTTTATGACGTAAAAAGTAAAATTAGGTCATTGTACTATATAAATTGAGGGTTTTCACCTTCATTTTTTCATCATCTTTGACTCACTCATTAGTGAGGTCTGAAATTTTGTGCCACTCTTGGAGTTCTTGGCTGAAATTGGGAGGCACACTTGTTGAAGGAAGATTTTTTGGACTTATATTGGCATTTCTTGGCATTTATCTTGGTGGAAGGTGTTACAACTAGGGTTTGCTATGTCATTTCTTGGTTAAATGTAAGTAAATTTCTGCAAAACTTCTTAATTGAATGGTTGTAGTGTTATTTCTTGCATCTATTGTTATAATTTGTTGAATAAACCCTAGGTGGCAAGCACACATTGAAGGTCCTTGTCTCATGTCCCCATCAAGGTTTTGAGCCATTTGTTGAAGAGGATAGAGCCTTTCCTTAGCAACACTCCATCCCTCTTCTTCCTGCTAGTCGTTTTTTATTTGTTGAGCTAAGAAGGGGAAAAAGTATCAAGGCCTAGTTCCCCTACACCTTGGTGAGCCAATTTTCCCTAGGGTTTGCTTGGTAAAGCCTTGCCATAGCAACACGTTACCTACAAAACCTCTTGTCTTAGTTTTATGCAATCTTTTGAGCTAGCTGCTTTGCCACTTAAGCTAAGGAAGGAGGAGAGAGCACTGAGGCCTAGTTCCCCTACACCAAAGTGAGCCTCTCTCCCCTAAGGTTTCATCCTTGAGGCCTTGCCATAGAAACACCTCAAGGTCTAACCCTCTTGTTCTTAGTCTTACTAGTTTCACTTGATCCTTCAACTTTTGTGTCCTTTTCTTTTGACTCCATCTACCCTAATAAGGCATTGATCTAAGGCCTCCTTTGTCTTGAGTAACTTGATCACAACTTCAATCAAACACTTTGAGCAATTACTAATCTTTCTAACCCTAGCCTAAGACTAACCCTACTAACTCATTGTTGTCGTCATCTTTATTGTGCTACAAATACCTTTGTGCAACTATTGTTTCACTTTGAAAGCAATTGAATGGTTGTTTAAGGCATTATCTAAATGAAGTGTTAATTGTTACATTGAATACCAAGTTTCTTTATCATTTATTGGAGAAGTGATATTGTAAATCGTTGCTATCATATAAACATTGACTTCGTCAATATTTATTGCTCAATTGCTTCTATTCAAGAAATTCATCGATTATATGAAGTACTAACTAGCAAGCAAGCTTGCACATGCGTTTTATTGTTGCTTTGTTCTCGGGCAAGTGATCTTATTGGTTATTACTTCCGATTGTTCTTTGTTGGCTATAAGACAGGACTTTCTGATCGGGTGGTGACTTCTGAGGGGGGATATTATCTTTTAGCTCTTAAGACTTTGCCTTCTCAAAACCCCAGGTCACCGGGGACGTCTCCCCTGGGCCTCACCTCCTAAATAGAAAGAACCTTCCCATCGAGGTGACAGTGGGTGGAATTGGTTCAGTTATGCCTGTTTGATCTCTTTTCATTTATCCATTATCCTAACTACAAACTATGAGATAACAAATACCACAGAAGCAGAGTATATATCATTGAGTGTGCGAAGCAGTGTGGCTTCATAAACTTCTGACAGATTTACTTGATCATGAGATGGATTCTATGATTATAACCAGAGTTGTGTGAAGCTCTTTGAGAAACTTGTGTTTCATGATAGATCGAAACACGTTGAGATAAAATATAATTTTCAGAGACATGATGCAGAGGAAAGCAGTACACGTGCTATAGCTTCCTACACATGAACAGATGGCAGACACCTTCACCAAACTGGCTTGGTGAAGAATACCTCTCTAGTTGAGAGGGAGTGTTGATGACTACAGCCAAGACAAAGTTCGAAGTACTTCCGTGTGAGACTTGGCCTGATGAAGAATGCCTCCCTAGCTGAGAGGGAGTGTTGATGATTACAGCTGTGTGAGACATTCTCCAAGACACAGACTGATTGAGTCGACCTAAGACAGAGCCCTTGAGAGGGGTGTGTGGTTCCTATCTGAGACGGAGCTGGAACGTAGAGATGGCCTCCTCCTTACAGAGAGTTGAGAAGAAGTTAGAACTCCAAATGATTCTCCTGTGTAACGCAGTGAGAACGGAGATCTGCTAAGTTGGACGTGCCTGTGGCTGAGCACAAGGTGAACGTGTGAATTCCCATAGAGTTGGGTGCATCATCATGAGACAGAGATGAAGATGATGTATTAGCCTCCTCTGAGCAGAGAGTTGAGATGATGAACTCTAGATGACTCTCCTATGTAATGCAGTGAGAAAGAAGATCTGTTGAGTGGGCGTGCATGTGGATAAGCACAGGTGAACGCGATCCTAGTGGTTGAGCACTAATGAGTGTGGTTCTCCTGTGAGACGCAGTGAGATAGAGATATGGACATCCCTATGGATGTGCCCCTAGTGGCTTAGCACTAGTAGGTGTATGATATCCCTTGCTATATTGTTCAAGAGTCAGACCTGCCTGTAACCCTAATTGTAAAGTAAAGGGTACAGGTCAGCCCCACCTTAATATAATTGATAATTAATGAAAAGATAATTAATCTAGTTATTATTAATTATATTGTGAGTTAGAGAGGTTGTCCATGTTGTGCCAATAGACACTTCTGTTGACAGGTCAAGTCTAATATAAGTAAAGGTAGATTCCCCATTGAGGAATAATATCTTTTGTGAGTTTGGAAATTTCAGCAAGTACGTCTTCTTGGGAATGATATTATCTAGGAAATGGGCTACTACTTTGGGCTGAATTCTACAGATAGACTTTTCCTACGCAATTATCCCCATCAGGGACCAAGATTGCATCACCTTGCATAACAAGCCAAAAAGAATGGAACACATCGAAAGGTGTAATCATGGACATAGTGACTACAACTTTGTAGGACCAAGCTTATTTCAAGATTAGACCACTCTTCCCTTGGTAGAAGAAGACAATATTAATGAGATAACATGCACCAAGGCAAAGGGTGACCAGAATCTTCCTAGCAATCACAAGGACAACATTATACAAGGTAGTGACAAGACATTACATTTGCACAAAACATACATAAGGGATAGTGCTTTGATACGACCCCACCCCATCACTCTAGAGCAAGAAAGAGATACAAGTTGGGGTGAATATCCTGACGATGCCTCTGACCTTTCTGAAGACTGGGATGACTATTTTTCTACACAAGAAGATGAATTTTTGATAAGGTTTAGAAGGAAAGGAGTTGGATTCATCAAATGGAAAGGGGATGATGAACATTCGTTGATTGAGCCAAACCAAGAAGACATACTAATTACAGAACCCGACCCCCCTCCCTCGACACAATACACCAGAGTACACAAAGCAGTTGATTCTGAAGGAGGGGACTACAAGCAAGGAGATTTGGTTTTAGAGTGGGATACAAAGATGGGGGAGCTTGACAATATTGAGGGATGTACAAAGTTTTGGCTTGGACCTTTTAGAATCGGAATGAAGTCAGTCAATAATTCCTACTATCTATCCACATTGGAAGGAAGAAGACGTCCATTATTGGTTAGTGGACACCTCCTCAAACCCCATCAAGGGGAAAAGACTTGATTCATGGGTAAGTACAGGTAAGTAGGTAGTCATTTGCATTCATTATATATACCATCTACATATCATGCTAGACTAGTTGTATTTCCATTTGTATATATGATTGCTTAATTGTATTTCGTTTTATCAAATATGAGTCGGGGGTGATATCACCACCCCAAGAGATTACTAATCATTTTTTGTTGAGATCTAGAAGGTCACAGGTCATGTCAGAGATGTTTAGGTTCTCATGCGCTCTACGGTGAGCACATGTCCTCGAGTTGGAGCTAGATGTTATCCCTTATCCTAGGGATAACTAAGGAGATTATGTCTCGAGGCCCACAGGTCCTAGACATGGAGTACCGAGAGCCATATGACTTGAGCTTGGCCCTGGAGGGCCCATCTTTTCTTCAGCGCCTCCCATCTATCAATAGCAACAGCATCCATCCCATCGGCCTAGTTCTGAAGTAGCGATGGGTCTTACTCCATGAGGTAATGAGTCCAGGTATCATGGTGTGTGTCACTTTGATTCTCAAAACATTTGAATATGTGCATTGAATTCTCTTTTGTTTCATGATGTTTGCTTGGAAATTATGCCCTTTAACTTGTCCATACCTGGGGGGGATGACAAAGTGCCCTAGTAAGTTGGTTCCCTTAGGGATGAGTTGCCACTGGGTGGGTCTATGAAAGGTCATCATCCATTCCTTCCATACTTACCACTTTTCATCATTATCCCTCTCATTTGTCCACTACATTGGTTCGRGCATTGGGTTTGCCAAGCTAGTAAGGGTTGTACCTTGCCTTGTGGGAAGAAGGGGCTAATGGCCTAGAGGGTAAAAGTAGCTGGCAAAAGTTAAAAGCCAAGATGAAACCTTGAGAGTCTTCGCCCAAGGATTCCCGAGAAAGCAATAAAGGGCTTCTCAACAAGAAAAGGGGACACGTAAAATAAAATACAACTCAAGGCCTAGTTGGTGGATAGGAGGTCTCGTCATGAGCCGGCCTATTAGGTCCATGGGCATGTAGCGGTATGACACTATTATTTATCTAGTCACCAAACCAGGGTAGTGGCTCTTGGTGGCATAGCCAGGAGAAAGGGGGTCTCATCACGAGCCAGCCTTCTCATTTCCGTGAAATGCTTGTGGCTAACGTTGTCACCATTGGTCACCACGCCAGGACAGTGTCCTCCAACTGTTCTCTTGAAATAAAAAAGAAATAAGACAAAGAGTAAAAAGGCATTGAATGGGCTAGGAAAAAATGGCATCCATGACAAGGTGGAGCTCGCCCTCTAAAGAGGCACCCACAGGGAAGACCTACATTTCCCTATTATCACCGCACCCCTTGCCCAAACATCCCCTACACCATCTCATGCATTTACATGACCTAGATTGGTCTTCACCTAGAAACACCCCACACCTGAGGAGGATTAGCCGAATAGGACATCCTGAGACCCTCTCCAAACCTGGCTTGTTAAATAGCATAACGTCTTTGAGCATTTGTCTGGGTAAAGGGGGGTTTGATGCACATGTTTGGGTAACTTGATTATTAGACGTGATTGACATTGCTATGATCCCTGTGACTTATGAGCCCATGGAGGGCGTACTTCTTGTTGCTGCAGAACCATGCCCAACGGACAGGTACATATGGGGAGATGATTAGTTCGGACCTCCATGGGGCTAAAAGCCCACCAGATGGATGTTGTAACCCCAGCCAAGGGCAAAGGGATACCAGAGGCTTGCACCGAAGAAAAGGGAGGACGCTCCACCAGAGACAATTTGGCAGGCCTGGACCTAGGGGGGTCTTTCCCTCCCACCATGACGTTGACCCTGGAAGGCCCCTGAGGTCATCATATGGAGCCTTGACGTCATCCAGTTAGGGTTTCAGCATGAGGATGGCTTGGTTGGCACGTGTGGCAGCTTCTGAGGCCTTTTGAGGCCTAGCGTTCCAAGAAGGGGCCTCAAGTCACCCTAGGAGGGGCATGACATCATCCTTAAAAGACAAAATTAGGGTTTTTATTGTTAATTTTATGTAAAACTGAATTTTTTATGTAAACTGGCCATGTCGGCCTTTTTTTTATCTAAATTGTAATTAAAGGTCATGATTATTGTATAAATATGGGAAAATCTCTTATATTTTTCATCATCTTTCACTCACACAAGTGTGAGGTCTGAAATTCGGCCCTCTTTAAGGGTTATTGGCTGAAACTAGTGATACGTATTTCTTGAAGGAGGCAAATTTCGGTGCTTTTTGGCTATTTTCTTGTGGAGGATCTTCAACTAGGGTGATTTGCTAAATTATTCTTGGTGAAGTAGAAATTCTGCATTTCTTTATTGTGAATGAATGCTATGGTTATTTTTTACTTGTTTCATGTCTCAGATTATGAAATTGCTAGCTTGAAACCCTAGGGGAATGACATGTGTTATCATATTTTTCCCTATAATCTTTCATATGTTAAAATCTCTTGAAAGGCACCTAATTTGAAGTAAATACTAGAGCCCTACCATTGTAGCACTCTAGTAACCTTACTTCATTTGCCAATTGCATAATTTATTACATTTTGTTCAAGGAAAGAGAAAAGAGATAGGGCCTAACCCTTTTTACTTTCTAGAAATTTTCTCTTGGAAAAGGATTTTTGAGGCCTTGGGATACCAACACCTCTTTTGTCCTCTCCATCCCTTAACATATTATTATCATTTGCTACATTTCCTTTCAGAATTTGTTGTTGCCATTAGTGACTCCATTAACCCTAGAAATGCACTAGACTACCTCTTACAAGTGGTGATTGAGCAAACAAACACTTAAACTCTTATCTTTGAACCCTTTACTAACTTTTTCTAACCCTAGATTAGAATAATTCCTAAGCTAACTTGCCGCTGTAGCAAAACATTGATACAGTCATATAAACTTGCATTAATTTGTCACATTTACCTACATAACTCATACTAGAACCAATAAAAATCTAATTGTGATAATTGTTGGTGAATCTACTAGGTAAGTGCTAGTTTCTGTATGGTTTTCTTGCACTTTTGACCATTTAAACTTGCTGTCGTTACTACAGCCATCTAACTGCAGCAAAATCTCTGCAAAATTGCCATTAAAAGCTAGCCTATATTTGCTAATTTTGCTTGTGACAATTTACTATCAATTTGCCTAGTTTAAGTCACTTTTTATTGTCTTTTTCAAGAAATTTCAAGGCTTGAATCTTGTGGCTGTTGTAAGATATTAATTGCTGTTATAAACTGATGCATAGTTGCAAATTCACAATCAGCTAGCTTATTTTACAAAGGTTTATTGTCTTATGAAGTACTATGGATCATCTCGTACCTGGAAAGTGCCCCGTTTTCCTTGTTGTCTTGTTCTGGGCAGGTACACAATGCTTTTCATTTGCTCCATCCTTAAGACATAAAAGAAACCTCTGATTAGAGTGATTTGTGAGAGGGAAAGGGCTTCCTTGTGACTATTTTCCTTAGCCTTCTCAAACCCCACAGGTCACCAGGGACGTCTCCCCTGGGGTAGCTTAAACATACTCCTAAATAGAAAGGGATCTCCTATTGAGGTGACAGTGATAGGTTATTCCCAGTTACGCCAATTCTGTACCCACTTGCCTTGGGCTTTTGGGGCAAGTACAAATTGTGCGATAACGGATCCTCAGGATCCAATGGAGAGGAGTAGCCTCCCAGGATTGTGCAGAGGATAGTGGACAAAAAGAAGGTAGCTCTGGAGGTTGTGTAGACTCAGAGGGAGTTTGACTTCAGAGGGAGTTAGTGGATTCAAAGGGAGTCAGGAGACTCAGAGGGAATCTGATTTCCGAGGGAGTCTGGAGACTCAGAAGGAGATCGACTTCCGAGGGAGTCAAGAGGCTCAGAGGGAGAGTCGATCGTTCAGTGGGAGCCAACCTTCAAGTCCAAATGGGGGAGAGGCATCTTCCAAGACTGTCAAGAGGGTGTCATGGGTTGAAATGGCCAAGCAGGATGCTCAGGAGCAGGAGGATTCTAGGAGTAGGGTGTGTTCCAGGGAGGGATCATGCCAGATGGCACGATTTGCTTCAATGACCGAGGGAGCAGCCAATCAGGCGAATTGGAGAACAGCTATGATAGTAGATCCAGTATGAGAGACAGAGCCACTCCCAGGATGGGAGACAAAGCTACTTCCAGGTGATTGTGGAGTGCGGTGAGAATACCTCCCTCGCTAAGAGGAAGTGTTGATTTTTGTACCTTCGAGCAGGTATTCTCACGTTCCCTAAGTGTTGGGAATGTGGTAATCGTCGTGAAAACCGCCCTTGGAAGGAAGTTGGGGCTTCATGGGTTTGGTGATAGGATTTATAGGTTTGTGTTGGGGCTTCACACCCACAAGAAAGTCTAATTTGATGTCGACTTATGGAGGGCTTTATATATTGACCCCTAAGACTTGTATATAAAGGAGAGAGGTCATTGTGACATTTCATATTGTGTAGAGAGTGTGTGGAGACATGATGGAGTTAGCATAAGTGATTCTGCACTTGTGCCAAGGAGCTTGATCATTTCAGCAAGGGAAAGTCTGGAACTTTGGCAAATCTGGCCTAGGAGAGAGACAGTTGCATAAGGAAGAAACCGTGTGTGAATCGTGCGGAAGTATCTGTAGAGGTTTTCATATGTACGCGGGTTGTAGTGGGTATAGTCGCGTATGTACGGAGGTTGCAGTGGGCACAGTCGCGTATGTACGCGGGTCGCAACAGGCACAGTCGCGTATGTACCCAGGTCGCAGTGGGCGCAGTCGTGTATGTACGTGGGTTGTAGAAGGGACAGTCGTGTATGTACGCGGGTTGCAGAAGGGATAGTTGTGCACATCCATATAAGGTTACTGGGCAGGAGCAGGTTAGTACAGGCTGACGTCAGCAACAGTACAGGTGACATCAACAACAGTACAAGTGACGTCAACAGGATGTATAGGTGGTCTCCAGCGGATTTGTAAGTTGGGATTTGTCCTAGATATTTTGCTGATTTTTTCTATTATTGGAGGACAAGCTTGTCCTCAAATTTTTGGTGAAATTGTATTGGCTGGGAGGGTTGGTTTTTAAGGTTACAGAACTGAAATTTTGTCTCTCATATGTGTATTGATTATTCATCTTTGATCTTGTTGTTTCCGCTGCATATATTTTCCGTCAATAATTTTTAGTGTAAAATTGTTCAGTGATAACAACTAGGGTTTACTATTAACTCACTAGGAAGCAATTTTTCAGATCTGAAAATTAGTCACATAGAGTTGCATGTGAAAATTGACATCCCTTGTGCTGGATTTCTTTCCTTCACTAAAACGAGGGAAGTATCTTCTTAGGTGACAGTGGTGGATATTTCCAACTGTTACACAAAGATCGGTATCTTGTGGTGGCTTTGCACAAGTACAAATCCTGTGATAGCAAACCCAATCTAGATTCTAGAGTCTCTAAAAGGATAATATTACCTCCCAAAAATTCCTAGTAAATTTAACAGCTAAAAATGAAAATACTCATCCCCCTCCACCCACATGATAGGGCAAGGGTTTGTTAGCCCTGTCCTTCAGAGAGATATTGTGGTCTGTCTCAACTCACCACTGGTGTAAACATTGAACTGACCAAGCAGGAATCTAAAGACCATATGAGTAGTGCTATTGTAGATAGTCTACATAAACAATATGGTAATATCAAATTTACAAAAAGTTGTCTTAAAGGCCAACTTGAGGCTGAGAGTTTGAGAAGGGGAGAGCCATGTCATCTGAATGAATGGCGATAAAAAACATCAAGAGATGACCCTTCATCTTCCAACAATTGCTGCTCTCAAAATCTTTGAAATTCACTCCTCAAACTGATTCCATTGGAAAGTATAAGAAAAGATAAGATAAGATCATTTTATTAGTGTCGACATTTTATTAATTTTGTCATTGATTTTCATATATACAAAGTCATGATATGGCCAAGAAATGAACAAGATATCATCTGTTGAAATTGGGATATCAAAAGACCCCGTGATTTGTTGCCAACATACACAGTTGTCAATATTTTGACCATAACTTCCTCATACAAACTCTGTTTTCCATAATCTTTAAACAAATGTAAAGCTCCTTAAGAGATCTACATCTGCCATTTATACAGGTTTTCTTTTTCTCTTTGGATATTTCCAAAATTCACAATTTTCTGCTGCTACTCTATTTTCCATACATTTATTTGCCTAAATATTAGTTGTAAGTGCGTTCTCTAGAGTCTATACAATCATTTCCATACATTTTCAACTACAGGCATGTTCCCCATACATTTAACTGTTTGTAGTTTAGTTGGACACACGTTTTCCATGTATTTGTCTACCTATAACCAGTAAGAATCCAAAATTTGAACTTTATCAAGTCTATTGATTCATCATCCAGTGACATTCTTGCAATTTGGCTGTAAAAAGACATAACTTTATGGATGATCCTGCATCAGATATATCTTTCTGCATCTTGTTTTATTTAGGAGTTGTTTCCCATGCTCCCGCCATGTATCAGCACTACTGTAGTCAGCAGTCACATTGACCTACTTTTGCAGTTATTTGTTGGACATTAATAAAAATATCATATCTCATCTAGATAAATATCCAGAACGGCTTGAAAAATAATTGACTAGTAACAATGTTTAAAAATTAGGATGGAAAAGTATCCAAAAAGCGTGAGCATAGCTCGTAACGAGTAAATGTTCCCAACTAGAAGTCTAAAGTTTCATTACGATATTTGTATGATCTCTTGGAATAAGGCCAAGGAATGGAAAAGGCGGTTCCAAAACCCCACGGAATATCTTTTACAACCAAGCCACATCTTGAGAAGGATCATGTAAACAACAAATAATCAACATGTTCTTGTCACCAAGTTTATTACTAAGGATGAAACAACAAATTAGCATCATGTTAATAGTTTAGAACATACCCATTGACCATTAATGCAACCTTACTTCCACCTTTGATTGGAACATATTGTGTCTCCTACAAGGAACAACATATAACACGTAAGAACGATAGTAGCTTATCTTCAAACATCAAAAATATAAATATCACCCTAGAAGATGATGATTTGTTAACTTATTGTTAACTTAAATTTTTCCTTATAGTTTGAAAATATGTATCACAATCTAGAATATTTCTTGCCATATGTCACTACAAGGTACAAGAAGCAAGTTTGTTTGAATAACACAAGATGTTCTCCACAAGATGATAGAAAAAAAAGTGGTACTTGTAACAACTCAATTAACTTTTGTCATCATAATAATTCCTCTAAAGCAGCATTGGGCATTTTTTCCTTATAAGGCCCATTCTTTGTTGCTGTCACAAATTGGCTTAACAAACTCTATATGAAATGAAATGAAGTTATATTAATGTCCACTAATAAGCAAACATGGTGAATGGGAAATATTCTACAACATCAAATCCTTCTTATAAAGCATTCAAGATCTTTACCACACCACAATGCAAATGTTTTCTAAAGAAGGTAAATATCTCAAAAAGGGTAGCACATTCATAAAACTCGGTATCTGCCTTAAGACATGGCATCAAGACAAACCCATATTCACAAGAAATGTTGAATTTAAAGAAACTATAATAAACATAATAATACTAAATATAATAATAATCAT
>ML808152.1:125735-153854 GCA_009831015.1 Picea engelmannii | reverse complement strand
AGTTCCTACACGTACCTAGGAGTACGATTTTTGGGACCTCGTTCAGTTTGCGATCGACCCTCTAGCCTCATATTGTCAAGGGCTATGGGTCCTTAGCCCTTCTCGAGAGACAGTGTTTTTGCCACCATTTTTAGGACATCTCATCCAAGATATCTCTCATGGATTCCCTTATCCGACCCATTGTTCTTTATGGCTTAGAGATTTGGGGGCCTTCCTTATTGGAGTTGGATTGGGCCTCGGTTGAGAGGGTCCAGACCCTTCTCCTCTGTCGCATCATTAGATATAAGCAAACAGTTCCTCATCACATCATCCTATTAGAGTTTGGGGCTCGACCCTTTCGAATCAAGATAGTGTTTGGATTGGTCTCTTTTCTGCATTGCATTTAGGGCTTAGCTTACTCGGCGAAGGGGCGAGACCGGTATTCGTACGTAGCGTATTGCTATTTGGAGACTATTGTCCTCTCTTGCCTAGTGGGTTGGGCTCGAGGTTGGTTCGCAGAGGTTTTAGATCTTTTAGAGTTCGTGGGCATTCAGATGGATCGCCTCCCTCCATTTCGATATTCCTTGAATGCACCTAGCCATCTCCTACTGACTAGACATGTGTTGAACAAGATCACTTAGGTTACCCCTCCTGGTGGGTTACGCCCAAAGATGGCTTTCGATGCTAAGGTAAGCATTTCTTGGAGCTTAGGGATGGACTCATTGCTCGACCACATTATACATTTTGCCACTAGGTACATGCTCTTCGCATTCCTCTAGGCCAGTTCATTGTGGACTCTCATTGACTTTAAGTCGAGACAAACCATCAGATCAATCGACTAGATAGGCTTTGTTAGCTTTGCCAGCTTCAGGAGGTCGAGACTGAGGAGCACTTCATCTTTTGTTGCCCCATTTATTATGAGATTAGGGGGCGATTTCATTGTTTATTCAGGGGGACTCAAACCCTCATGAGATTCTTTAGGTATCTAGATCATCGTTGCTTAGCCTTATACATACAGGAGGCCTTCAGGCTTCGAGCCCATACTCTTCAACCTTTTATGAGACCAAATGCTATTTGGCGAGTCACTTCCTTCTTCACTGTGCTACCCTTTGGAAGGGGCACGAAGAGACATATCGACACCAACGCAGCCCTAGACTCCAGATTAGAGTAGATTCGAGAGACTTTCCCTTGTCCCATGATATTTCAACGACATGACTAGACCAGACCCCTTCCTAGGAGACGAAGGAGATCTCCCAGACCTTGTTAGTGCACTACCTTGACCAATCAATAGCTCAATGCATGATCTAGGCAACCTACTAGCTCCCCCTTAGGACACCCTACTATATTGTTCACTACAGGACACCCATTTCCTTTCTTCTTCTTCTTTTGGCTCCTCTCGTCCTTAGATTGTCACCTACGCTACGTTTCATCATCAGTGTAGGTATTTGAGCTTGGGGTCAAGGGTTCATACCTCGGAGTTGATCTCACTCTCTACTACTTTACCTTGTTGCACTTTACTTTTTTCATTTTGCCTTTTATAGGAGACCTTTTGGTACTCCCGCATTGTATTGACATCATTGTACTCAACAATACCTTTGCCTACTTTTGTGGTCATTAGTAAATTATCTTATATTATCTTTATATGTTTGGAGGCTCTTATCCATAGACAAGAGAGGCCTCTCTAGCCTTGATTCCTTTAGTCTCATTACTTCATTCTTTTAGCCTATCTCAGCTGGTGGAGGTGCTAAGCATCGGGTGGATTCCCTCACCCTTGAGTTAGATGATGGTAGATCTGTGAGACAAGAATTGGTGTTAGACTCTACGATACCTTAAGAGTCAGGCTCGTTCATGACAGAGTGTGACTCCTTGGGTCAATTTGAGCTGCTAGACCTCCATCATGAGATTCTTCCCCTTTGCCCTAGATCTTAGGAGAGAAGTCTTTCTCTAGAGCTCCTGCCAATGTTGTAAAATCGGACCCCCTTAGCCATGGTCACTCTTTGGACAACATCATCAAGTCTCTTTGGTGGTTTGCTTCATCTGAAGTCTCTCTCTGGAATCCCTGCCAACCTAGAATCACTGACTGTGGACTTATACCACTTAGGCCATGGCCTAGTAATTTGCTCTTGGGGAATTGCATCACGCTCCTCCTCCTCATTATCAACTTGCTCTTGATGATCCTGTCCAATAGTATCCCTCTGAAGACCTATATCTCGTGTTTGTTGTAGTGATCTTGTATTCTGACTCTGTGCCTCCTCCTCCTGGACTCCTTAGCTTTGTCCCTATTGGTCCTCGACACTTGCTGGCAAATCCCTTGATCCCCTCAATGCGCGCTCCTCCTCGAACTGTACATCATACAATAACTTTCTTGCGTGTAGGCACATAGATCCTGTAGGCTTTGGAAACCTCGCTGTAGCCAACAAGTATCCCCTTTACTGTCGTGGGGTCCAACTTTGTCCTCTTCTTTGAAGGGACATGACAGTAACATATGTTGCCCCAGATGGGAAGATAACTTGCATTTGGCCTAGTACCTAAAAATGTCTCCTTAGGTGTTTGTTTCCCCAAAACTGTGTCGGGACTCCTATTCTGCAAATATACTGCAACATTGCTCGCCTCTGCCTATAAGAACAATGGCAACCCCTGATCATGGATCATAGCTCGTGCTACTCCAACCACAGTCCTGTTCTTTCTCTCAACCACTCCATTTTGTTGAGGATTTTAAGGAATTGTGAGTTCCTTCTTAATCCCTGTTGTTGTGCAATAATCCTCGAACTCCTTGGAGGTGTACTCTCCCCCCTTATTTGATCTTGAGACCCGAATTTTCCTCCCAGTCTAGTTTTCCACCAGAGCTCTGAACTCCTGAAACTTTCCAAAGACCTCATCCTTGGTCTTTAGAAAGTAAATCTAGGTCTTCCTGGAGTAGTCATCAATAAACAAGACAGTATTTGGAGCCACTCACTGACTCCACTCTCATCGGCCCACATACGTCAGAGTGTATCAGATCCAATGCTCCCTTTGACCTGTGCTCGCTATATGGAAAGGGTTTTCAGGCATACTTGCCCAACGCATAACCCTTTCAAGGGTCATGCCTCTCAGTTGTAAACTTAGGCATTCCAGTGACTGCCTCCCTCAAATGCCCCAAAGCACCAAAATGAATGTGTGCCATACTCTTGTGCCACAACTCACCTATGTCTATGGTGATACTGGCTAATGCTCTCCCTGGCTGAACCTGTAACCTGTAGACTTTCTCCTCTCAAACCCCAATCATCTTGTCCATCTTCTCACTTGACCCACTAGGTCTGATGAACACCATTTCTTTACGGAAAGTGATTCTTTATGAAAAGTGACCTCATATGCCTTGTCCTCAAGAGTAGAGACTGAGATGAGGTTCTTGGTCAACCCTGGAACATATAACACATCATTGAATCAGAGTGGTTTCTCGGACTCCCTCTGAAATGAGACTGTGCCAACTCCCTGCGCCTTATAGTGCCTGTCATCTCCTAACTCAATGACTAGATTTATGCCTCTCTCCTGTAGCCTAGTAAACCACTCTTTGTGCCCTGTCATATGACAAGATGCACCACTGTATACAAACCACATGTTTGAAACAACTACATCTACATTAGACATACATGCTATGAAGCAAAAATCCTCCTCAAATGACTTGGCAAACTCATCCACTGTTGCCGAAGTTGCCATTTGTTGTTTATTCTTCTTCTTCCTCTTTGGACACTGTGATGCAAAGTGTCCCATCTTGTGACACTGGAAACACTGGACGTTTGAGAAGTCGATGTTTTTCTTTCCACCTTTTTTCTTGTTCTTGCCCTTTGCTTTTCCTGCAAGGGCCAATCCTTCTACCTCCTCTACATGAGTTGAAGATGATGGTCCTGCTTGACCAATTCTAATCTTTTCTTGCACAAAATCATCCCATAGCCGTTGCCAATCAGGGAGCTTCTCACAAGCTACTACACCACGGACAAAAACGTCCCATGACTTAGAAAAGCCTTCTAATGCAATACACACCAACTCAGGATCTTCAACCTTTGCTCCCACTGCTGCAAGTTCATCCTTGATTTGTGTTATCCTGGTAAGATAAGGTATTACACCCTCACCTTTGGCCATCTTGGTCCCACGCAATTGCTTGCGTAGAGCCATCACTTTGTTTTCATTTTTGTTTTGATAGAGGTCACTTAGGGCTTTCCACATATCTTTTTCATCAACTTTTCCTGAGAGATGTGGGACCCAATGGTCCTTTATCCCATCAAGAATCAGGCTCTGCCTTAGCCTCACCTTTCTTCCAGATTACCAATTTGGCTGCACCCATAGGAGCTGCTGCCTTGTCACTGACATGATTTGACGCATCATTGACTTCTAATATCCTTGTCATCCTTTATTTCCAGGGGTTGATTTTGAGCCCCTTGTAACCTGTCTTCTACCCTCAAACTCATGGCCATTTTGTTCAAACCCTCAAGGTTCAAAACCTTGCTGCAGAAATCTTACAGCTGCCTTGATCTGTGCTTAGATCTGTATGATTCACTTCAGATCTGTTCAGATCTGATAAGATGTTGTATCCTTTTGCTGTGCTGCTTTGATACTATGTGAAATTTCTAAAAACCTAGTTCACTTTTCAATGATTGAACTGATTTGTCTAGGTTTTCTCTTCACAAAAATAACATGCACAGCAGAAATAATAACCAGGATCAATCATCAAAGAATAAAAACAATTACAACACTTGTACACACTTATCTTTGGACTATCGTCCCTGGAAAAACTCCGGAGGGAAAACCAGTGCAGCAGATTTGTGGATTTTTATTATTATGCAGGAAAATATAGAGATCTCTTACAATGGTAAATTGGCCTCAGCCAATAGCTGATCAATCTCAGCAAAACCCTCCTCAACAGAATCGTATGGCCTTCCTAAAACCCTCCAAAAGACACCCAGAACGAAACAGAGGAAGAGAAGGTGAGCCTCTGCTCAATAGTACAGCTTTCCTACGTCACTCTAACTCGGCCCTGTCAGATCTGAAGAATACCTCTGCGATTTGGTGAAGAGATGACTCGATCCACCTGTCAATGTCTCCTTCGTCCTCCTGCAAAACCTCTCACCAGCAAACTTGCAATTGATCTCTCTCAGAAATCAAATCCTCTCTCTCAAATGCGCCCCCTACCCAAGTCGATCTGCTCATATTCTTTGTTGAGTAAGTGAAACCCTAATCTCCAAAGTGATGGAGGGCTGAGATCTACTCTCTCCATCAAGATGAGATCAATGGTCAAGATTAAAAGGCCACAACTTAAATTATTTTTCACTTTAACCTTAGGAAAGGTACTCAGTAAAGTCAATGAAGATTACAACACATCAACAGTTCTTTTCCTAAGTTAGGCTTAGGAAAACATTTAATTAATCAACTTAGCCTATGTTTCATTGTTCTCCATCATGCTAGGACGCTATAATGATGATGGAAGACCTTCCTTGCTACAATTTCAACACAAACAAGGT
The DNA here is from genome assembly GCA_009831015.1 of Picea engelmannii. NCBI lineage: Eukaryota > Viridiplantae > Streptophyta > Pinopsida > Pinales > Pinaceae > Picea > Picea engelmannii. Next base: position 148,380 of record ML808152.1, on the reverse strand, counting down.
TGCACGCTAGTGAATCCTTCCTTAAAAGAGAACTGAATATTGGTCCTAGATATACTTCCAAGAACTCTTAGCAAATTGGCAATCCTAGAAGATATGCTTCATTGTCTCAGAATGATGGAAAATAGGGCAAAGACCATCACAAACCCTGCTCTTTGCCAGCTTGGCCTTAGAGGGGATCCCTGATAGATGACAAGCCATGCAAGGAGTCTCGGCTTATAGGAAAGCTGAACAGGCTAGACACTGAGATCTGCTCATCCACCTATCTTCTTGATCCACTGTAATGCACGTCGCATTGAGAACAGGAGCTAATGGCTGTTGTTGATGCAACAAAGAATAGACCCTCCATGAATCATACTGCTGCAGAGGTTGACTGAAACTCCACCCCAAATCCCTCCAATATGGTCTCGGCCCCACAATGTCATTTTGTACATGTCCTCTTGGGGGTGAGCCCAACCAATTCCATAATAGATGGTCTGTCTGGGGAAGCAAACCATACTCGTGTGCCAAGTTATGCTAGTCTTTCCAGCAGGGGTAATTTTAATGATGGGTATTTATTTTAAAATGTAGAAAACTTGGTGAATCTTACTAGTCTTTAATATGCAAACTATAAAATGTTTGGCAATGTTTTTTAAAAGTATTCAAATTTTAAAGATTTTATATAGTTTGTATAAAATTTTGGCGATTTTTAAGGTAAAATAATTTGATCCTGTAGAATTTGGGCGAATCATTTTTAGAAAAAATGGAAATTGGCGAATCTTTTTTTTGGGAAAAAGCATGGAAAATTAGCCCATGGGCAAAATTTAGCCCTGTAAAATTTTCCTTGCTTTCCAGGAATGCGTTACTATATCCCACGAACCCTGGCAAAAGGTAATTCCCTTCTTACTCAAACAATAAGACTGAAAGTCTGACAACTCTGCAATACAAGTACCTTGAGACCTCCAGCTCCAAATAGGGGTTCTTGCCAAATCCCAACCTGTGTTGTTGCCCTTTGAATTCCACTTGACAAACTTTTAAACCACCATATCCACAATTTATACACTCAGCAAGAGCGCCTATACAAATTATACATTGATGTGTGTGGGGGTTTCACTAACTACATACAAGCATGACTCATCCACTGATGCTATCACATACATTTTAAACCCTTCAGCAAATAACACAGGAAGGTGTTGGTTCATTGAGATGCATTAAAATGTAAAAGACATCAGCATTTAATATAAGGTGGTGCTTGTGCAGCGCAGATTTCTTTATAGTGGATGTATGAAGCACCTCATGCAACCAAATTGAGTGTATGGAGCATATATACAGCCACCAATTTGCTTGGTGGCATCAGGGTTGACACTCTGAAAAAGGTCCCAGGTGTAGATGAAAATAAATGGTCTTCATATTTTGAGAGTGACATTAGCAACGAGGCCTCAAAATATAACCAATCGTTGTTAAAATCATCACTAAATACTCCAGAGATTAGATAGAAAACATTGCGGAGTCTACTGGGTGCAAGGATTGTTGCCAGTACATCGATCAAAAAAAGGTCTTTGACTATCACTACAATCTGATTTGTTCATAACAGTTGTTGTGGCTTGCCAGTTGCTGGCTGTTCATAACACATTGAGAATCAACCCGTTGTGACCATATATAAAGTGATTATCTGGTATTAATACTCATTGGCTATAGAAATATTTAGGCTATATAATTTAATGTTAAAGTTATAGAATTAAATTATATATTAAAGTTATATATAATTACTAGAAAAGGGTACACTTCAAATAAAGTGCCAAGTCTTAAGTCGAGTTGAAGGTTATTTTTTCGAAGGTTCATATAGTTCCCATCAAAACTAAATGAAATATATGTTAGTGGGACTCTCGTACTTCGTGCACCCTCTTAATATCAAAGGTATAGTAAAAGAAGTGTTATTTGATCATGGCATACTCATATGAAGAAGCAATCATGGAGTCAATTCGATGGATTAATTAAATATTTTGAAATGTACCCACCAAGAGATGGCAATGAATTATTTAAAATCACCTCAAAGTATCTAGAATGTTTTTCACGTGAATGGATCATACAGTTCGAGGAATGAAGTAAGGGATTGTTGATAAATTGGCCACTATTTGTTTTAAATCTTTTTAGAAATGTCATAGGAATAGAGGGACATGTGAAAAATAGCCTTGCTCATGAAGTAGAACACTTAAAATGTGAATTAGCAGACTATCAATAGTGCATTTAGAAATTATGACAAGAGAATCAAGATTTCAAAAAGAAACTTGGCAAGAATTTATTATAAAAAGATGAAGAAATTCTCACCTAAAGGAAGCATAATCAAAGCCTACTTGCTCAAATCAAGAAGTTAAAGAACAAGTAGAATACAAAACAACAAAATCTAGACAACTTGTCAACAAAGAAACATTGATTGGCGAAGAAACAATAACTGATCTAGTTGAATTAGGGAAGTTTTTCAAGGTTGAAGTCCAAACCACAAATAAGGTAACTATCACCAATGCAATCCAAATTGAAAAATTGAGTGAAGATTTGTTTATAGTCGACAAGCCATCAATCAATAAAGCGATAGTTACAGATCCAGTGACAATCGAAGGTCCATGTGTTGCCACCAAGGATCGTAGTATATTAGAAGGGTGTTCAACTATAAAATCCTATCGTCACGCAAATCACAAATTTCATTGCATGGATAAAAAATTAGTTCACATCTCTAAATACTTGAATGCTAATTCAACTCATTTCCATGGGCATACCGAGAATTGCAATCGAAGAAGTCCTAATAAAATATCTCACCTTACAATTTGATAGAGAATTGAATTAGGATGGATTGATCCTTTCACAATATGACAATTATGTTCAACACTTCGATGATCCTACCTTTTAGTTTCTTCAACCATGACAACATCAAAGACAAAGCATGAAGTGAAAGCATTACATGAAAGAACAAAGACACAAACTTCTCCAAAGTAAAGCGATAGTTACAGGTCCAGTGATAATCGAAGGTCCATGTGTTGCCACCAAGTATAGTAGTATATTAGAAGGGTGTTCAACTATAAATTCCTATCGTCACGCAAATCACAAATTTCATTGCATGGATAAAAAATTAGTTCACATCTCTAAATACTTGAATGCCAATTCAACTCATTTCCATGGGTATACTGAGAATTGCAATCGAAGAAGTCCTAATAAAATATCTCACCTTACAATTTGATAGAGAATTGAATTAGGATGGATTGATCCTTTCACAATATTATGTTCAACACTTCGACGATCCTACCTTTTGGTTGCTTCAACCATTTCAACATCAAAGACAACGCATGAAGTGAAGGCATTACATGCAAGAACAAAGACACAAACTAGAAGGGGGAGGCAATTTGACATACATAAAGTATATAAATAGCATTACATAATAATTATTGATAATAAAATTACCTGAGGGACAACCCTTCAGCCTCATGACTAGTCAATGATATTTATACTATCATGTGTGGTCTTGTAAAACATCGCTCATATTATTCAGTTACAAATATTTATTTTATATCCTACATGGATTTTTTTACTTTATTCTATTTGTTTTGGATATTGAGTCGATGAATTTGTTTAGTTCATTACGTTGCCTCATAGAACTACAATTTGCTTCACTTTCTAACGATCTTTTTATTGTCCACCCCCTTGTCAGTGCTTTCCCAAAAGGGATTTGGCATGATTGATCTTTCTGAATTTGAGTAGAAAATGATGTTGATCTGTTTGTGCTGCAAGCAATCTTGAAGTTGCTTTCTCCTTCCATTTCTTGCAATGCAGAGCATTAAGGATGATGTCATGATGTGTTATTCTTTAGTTGAATACATGTATATTCTTATCATGAAGCAGTGGTGTGAAATATCATTTTTTTTTCTTTTGAGCTGCTCCTATACTTCCAAGTCATTTTATGAAGTTATAAATTTCCATTCGTACAATCCCTGCCCTTGAGCATGGTAATGTATCGCTATATTTCAATAGCATTCTTACTTGTGCTACATATTTTTGCCAGTTGATGTTCAGTTTGTTGCAATGTTTCTGTAAATGTTGATTATATATGATTAACTACAACTATCACATGTTTTGGAGTATCATGTTATAGTCGAGAGTCAAGACTCCAGTCCCCCAAGTTTGAGACTCGTAGATATTTTGTGTATGTAAACTTCCTGAGTATGATTGTGTCATCAACATGTTGTCTCTCTACTGAGATTTCAAATGGGTCTTGTTATTGCACAATTTGTACTTATCCAAGCCCAACACAAGTGAATCAAATTGGCCTAACTACAGGATAACCCACCACTGTCACCTTAGTAGGAAATCCCCACGTTTTAGGGATAGAATATGTCCAACCCAGGGGAGGTGTCCCCGGTAATATCAAGGGATAAGATAGCATGGATGTAGCCAAGTTCGAAGGACCCTCTCACTGGTTACCTAAGTCAACTGTCTATGTCCGTGAAATTGAGGCAAAGAGAAGTGTTTTGGGTACCTGCCTGGAACACGAACAATATAGCATATATATATAACAATTTCTAAGTACCAATGTGATAAAATACCTCAACATACAACAAGCAACATAAATATATGATGGCTGAAGTAAAATTGCAGCAAGATGATAGTTGATAACAACCAATAGTATTTTGTAACAGCCACAAGAAATTCAACTTGGTATTGCAAGAAAAGATAGTGAAAATCTTGCATTTATCAAGTAGATCAATTAGCACTTATCCCAACAAATTTCTGAGTATGTTAGCTAGCAATTAGCGTAAGTTATGCAGCAAATTACAGCAGTTAATATGGCTGTAGCAAAGATTTGCAGCAGGAGAAAGATAATTAGTAGATTGAGCTTTAGAAAATGTTAGTAAAAGCCTTAGATAGTAGAGTTTGAGAGTTGTTTGATCAATTCCTTCACAAGAGAGAGCAAGTAGACTAGTGCCTTTTGGGCTATGGAGTCAATTACAACAGCACTGTGGTGGTTTTCTTGGAAATCCAAATGGATTTGCAAAGAAAATAACGTTTCTCAGTATAACCATCAGCCTTATCTGAGAACTTAGGGAGGAACAGCACCACATTCGTTGATACATGACCCAAACAGGTACAGAACAATGTTGATTAAGTCAACTAATCATTTAAATGGACCACATAAACTAGGGGTTTCAACATTGGTTGGTTTTGTTCCCCACCTTATCTCTGTTGCTTTGACAATATTTGTGCCCCATCGCCCATCTCCCATGTTTGTAATAGGTGAGATATTCAATGACAATTGATTTTGTTTACCTTTTCACATATTCTGCGTTTGTGTCTGCATTGTCCTTCAATGAGCTTTTTGACATTTTGTTTTAGATCTCTAATGCTGTTTTCTAATGTAGTGTTATTTCCATTTATACTTTTGTGATAAGCTTGATACACATCTACAAACAGAACAAACAAGCAATTAATAAAATGGGCAGATTTTTGAGAATGAATACTCTATGCCATTATTCTGTGTTATATATTATTCATATAATCTCTACAAATAAGGAAAGGATTTGCTAAATTGAAACATCTATAAATGACTAATTCCTCTTGCATTCTTTTGTATCGTTAGTCTATCTTAGATGTTTATGCAAGGGCTTTGCTAAAATTGTTCTGATCAACAATAATTGGGATTTGACAGGCTACATTACAACCTCCATATTTGGTGGCAAATGAACCAGATGATGACAATATACTTCATACACGCACCTATGATGTGAGCATAACGTAAGGCTTCTTTTCTTTGTTTATTCTATTTCTACTTCTGTACAGCTTTGATTATATCCTCAATTTAGAAGAGTTAATGGAAGTGGTGCAAACACACAATTCCTAAGGTGATTAGAGATGAAGATTAGTCCCTATATTTTGTGCAAAGTAAAATGACTCATTGGTTTTTATATTGAAGCTACTGATGCTCTACTGATTAATGTTGCAAACATCGAGTCAGCAAATATATTGCTGAGGGTCCAGAAAACAACTTATTCCCAACATTGGGGAAAATATTGGCCAACTTACAAAAAATACAAAAATATTCATTTTTAATTTCTTTTTAAACATCTAAAGAAACCCCCTCCCTCTAGCCCTATTATGGGCAAATGTAATAGTGAGTAACCCCTTTGTTCTCAATCCCCTGCTTTCCCTCTTCAAACTGAGCAAAAAAATCCAAAATTCTCTTGACTCAGCTGATATTTTCCATTTTCATGTGATGATATATTGCAGATATATCGTGATATTTTTCCATTTTTAGGCGATATATTGCCAATATATTGTGATATTTTCAAAATATCATGATTTTTCAAAATATCGTGATTTTTTCCAGAGATATTATCGCCAAGCTGTGAGAATCGCTATATATCGTGATGTTGGCAATATATTGCCAATATCTGCAACACTGCTTCTGATCCTTGAAGAAAAAGCTAGTTGTGGTTGCAAATTGCCACCAATTAGCTCCTGTACCAAATCTACTTTTTTCATCTTGCTTTTGTATCTGATATCTGATTGACAGGTTCCTCATACTGGCCTCAACTAAACCACTGTATATTTTCTGTAGTTATCACATTTAAAATCTCAAATTGACCACTCATGTTTTGCTTTTGTTATTTTACTGTATGCCTTTTTGTGTCTGGTTGTTTAATATCTTTGATACATCTAGGATTAAATAAAATGTATGTGGTTGTTGTGTCCATACTTGCAGAAATGTAAAATTGGTTTTCAATGGACAAATTGTTGCCTGGCCATTGCATTTACAATAGGAAGGCCAGGAATCAATTGGCATGTATTTATTATTCCTACTAAGGCATCCTTTATTGAATAATCCTTCATTGTTGTTGAGCATCTCTATCCTACTGGAATTTGCAAGTTGTCATTTCTTGATGATTTACTAGTGTCCAATACATTTTTATTAAATGCTACCGCACAAGGTTAAGTCTTCTGAATCAGTACAATCCATCTTTAAGATGCAAATTTAAAATGGTAGACATTTTCTGAAACCTGTATCTGATTGTAAAATTAGATTTTGATGCATGACAGAGTTACTGGATTGGTCACGCTAAGGTGATGCATCCAGGATCCAGCTACCTGCATCAGATTCTTCAAGATCTGGCAGAAAAGGCTTCCAGACACATTTCCTACAGAATCTGTTCTGTGCAATATGAAATGGAAAAGTAAAAAGATGCGGAAGATGACAGTATAGGTTAGGAGGGAAAGGGGAGAGGGGGCCCCATATGGCCTCCTCACAGCCAATCAGTACTTGGGGAGGCCTGCCCCCCATATATATTTATTTATTTTTCCCTCAGTCAATACAAAAGCATTTGGGACCCTAACTCACCTCATTTTTTGTTGGAGTATTAACACTCCAATGCTATATTCCAATATATTAAAGTCACATTATGGTCCAGCGACTTTTAGAAAACAAAATCGAGTGATAAGTTATAATTGGTTGAGGAGGTTAGGAATTAGGTAGCATACAACTAACATGGTATTAGAGAAATTATCGACTTGAGCTTGGAGTCAAAGTTTGTGTGGATCTGAGATAAAAAAAGAGAGTTTGAAGAGAGTAAATAGCCTACAATCCAAAGGCGAGGCTCTATGCTAGCCCGACAAACCCGGAAAAGTGGGAGATCGTTTCCTTGAAACAAAATTGAATTTCTTGCTAGTGTAAGGGTCCAGGGAATAAATTAAGGCAATGCTCTGTTCTCCTTTAATGCTTTGTTATTAATCCAAGTTTCATTTCCTTCAGCCAATGTGGCTTCCTGCCATACCCTTCTCATCTCCTGTCAGATTGAAAGAAACAGACCACACTTCCTGATCTGTAAACTGCTGTGGATATTCCATTGGAACAGTTCGTCACAACAGATCTGATAAATAAAACTGGAATCTACACTATGAAGGTTAAATTCCTTTAGATTCTAGAATCTTTAGTTACAAATTTTCTGCTTATGCATAAAATAGATAAAATGCAGAAAATAGAGAATAGTAAAATACAATCACACACCATCCACAAAATAACACAAAGTTTTGCTTTGGGAAACCCTTACTGGAGAAAACCCAGCTAGAAGGTGTGGCTGCTTTGTTCTCTTTTCTCTGGTATGGAAGTAATGCAGGTACGAAGGAGAAGGCACTCTCTATGGAGTTGTTGAGACCTGTGACCTGTTAGGCTGCTACAGAACATTAATCCCCTCTGTTATGCTCTCTAACTTCCCATTATGAGTTGCTTTGCTCTATTATAGAACAAAATACAATAACATAGAATGAAACCCCTTGTCCTCCTAGTGGTCCGATATTTAACATAGCCCGACAACTGTCTAGGCTACGGTTTTGACTTCCTCAACCCTCAATTGGTGATCAGGTTTGGACCTTTTAGAGTGTTCTAGAAAATCCACTATGTGGCTAGACCCACACGTTTAAGTAATGGGGGTTGATGTGGCAACCACTCGCACCATGGTGATCAATACGGTAGCAGGAGGCATAACTTTCACATACGAACTCCGATTGAGACGATTCTTGCACCGTTGGAAAGGGATTGGTGTGTAGAATATACAGATAAGATCTTGAAGTGGTAGTAGAATATTAATCTTTGACAGCTCACGTGCCAAGACGAAGTTAGTGTTGTGCATGGGAAAGGAATCTGGCTGATTTGGGGCAGCCACTTGTTGAGGGATCTTTTGAGGCAGGGGTTGTTGTTCTTGATGACCATTTAATGTCTTATTCCTCTGAGCATTTGTCCTTGTAATTTCAGCCACCAAAGCATCCCCATTTGTCCTAGTTTGTCAAGAATGGGACCTTTGGGGGCTTCCATCTGACTTTCTGGAACAACTATAGTAGTAGCAATCATATTACCTTGACATGCATTAAATTGACTAGGATTCAAAGAAAAAACCTCGGGTTGATTTTTCTTGCTTTGGTTAAGGACTTGATATACCTGTGGAAAGTAGTCTTCTTCATCCATGGACAACATGTTAAAAGAATCTTCTGTTTGTTAGGATGTTTCTTGCAGATGACTTTGAACGAACAAATGAGTTGTTTGAGCAAATACCTCGCAACTCTCTTCACAATGTGGCTAATAACATGGTCTGCGATAGAAACTGGAAGAGGAGACCCCGCATAATTGTTGCTGGAAATTGGTACAGGAAGTCTTTGAGTTTCAACCTGCTGAAAAGGCTTCCCAGGAGGCTGGAAAGTACATTGATTTGGAGGGGTAGGTTGCTGATTTTATTGGATCGTCTTGTTACTCAAATCTTGTAAGAAATCCACAAATTTGGTAGGAACTTCACCCTCTTTATTGCCTTACTCCTTGGGCTCAACAAATGTTTTTCCATACGTATCAAAGAGTTAAGGACTAACTCGAGCGGACCTTCTCACTTGCATTCATATTGTTTTCACTTTTGAGAGTAGTAACACAAGTGGCCTATAGGTTCTATGGATCCTTCTCCTTGAGAAAAATACCAAAAGATTCGCCAAAAGCATTGGTATAACAAACTAATGTGGTACCATCACTTGGACGTATAGCTTGTGGGATTCTTGCATGTAATTTGGCAACGCGGCTATTGAACTCAGCCATTGTTTTGTTCTCTTTCCACTTAATAGTGGTAAACTCTGCCAACAAGTAATTACTATCTTGCTTATCCCCCACTTAGCTGTAAATTCTTTTGTATGAATCCCATCCATTAATGGAATTGGGTGCGAGGGATTTGTACCATGCCCGTGCATCTCCTTTAAGGGTTTGTATGAACATCTTCATGACCATGTTCTTGTATTCAATCTTCATGTTGTCTACAACATTCAAAAAGGCGGCCAGATAATCATCCACCGAGATGACGTTATTACCTGGAAATTTAGGGAGGTCTTTCTTGTATTCTCCTACAGTCATGTCATGAGGTTGATTATGTTTTGCAGCGAAACTCAATGGAGCATAAACATAAGGGTCAACCTAACAGCAGCTCCTGCGATTTTACTAGTTTTAGATGAAGAAAAAGTTGAAGCAACATTAGAACTTACTGGGGAACTCATCACTGAACATATTGAAGGACTTATTAAAACTTTACTAGCAGATTCAGTTGTAACAACTACCTTGTAGGCATTCAAAATAATTGAAGCACTTGCTAGCTTGGGGGGATTTTTAGGTGGTGTCTTATCTTTATAATTCCGGAATAGCTGTTTAGGTTTGTTCAGGGTGTGAAATAATTCCTTGTGCAGGGTCAAACTGAGGAGATCCTCTTAAGTTGTCAAGTGTGATAAGACCCTACAACAATGGAGTCACAGGTGAGATAAAAACTTAAGAGAAACCAAATAAATGAAATCTCACCAATGTCGTGTAGCCACAAGCTACTAATGACTGAGGATTTGACGAAGTCCCAGGCAATGACTCCAATTTGTTCATGCACAAATCTGGACCAAGAAGACAAAGAGATCAGGGTGATAACTATAGGCAACCTAACCCTGTCACTACTGGATGCCTCTCCATTCATGTTGGTTCTTTTCCAGCGAAGGGGTGTCCCTAGGGTTTGTATATGCTGTTTTCTAATGAATAAAATCTGCATATGACACCGAAATAGATCAGCACACTTATGCTGCCCTCTAAGTGCTCCAAAGCACACAAGAACAGTGATCAACCTATGAATTAAATCATAGAGGGCAGAGATTAGTTTCTTAATCAAAATTACAACAACAATTAGATGGCAAGTAGAAAAGAATATGCGCCTTATGTGAAAGTAAAACTCAGGATAAGTGCATGGTAATGACAAACAAAATCCTGTAGCATGATTGCACATATAAGAGAACCACACAGATTTGAGGAGAAGTAAAAGAAGCACAGTCGAATCCATTTGATATATTAATGAAGAGACAAAGAGTAAACCATAGACATCAACAAATCATGGCCTGCCTTGTCAATCTCTGGCATGCAGTAGTGGAAGATGCTGCCAAGTCTGGAATGGAAGAAGAATGGTGGTGTAGAGCTCCTGTAACTTGTGTGAAAGAATCCAACCTCGTGAACTAATGTCTCCACATCTTTTTTATAGATGACATCTAGGAGAGAGAGAGTTGAAATTGGAAGTCGAAACCCTGTGCATATGATTACAACTTGCCCTCTAACAGAATTATCTGCTGAAAATAAGAACCTGCTAATAATACTCTCTCATTGTGCTGCTGCCAAAGAATATGGCTGTCTTCTTGTTTGTAATCAGCAGGCATAACTCAGCCGAACATACCCTCCACTAAGGTGCTCAATCCCCAAGATAATGCTGGTCGCTAATAATAATCACAAAAAATCTGCTGGAAATGTCATTAAGGTGCAGCTATCCCAAGTATATTGCTGTAGATGCACTAAAACCATGAAAATGAGGACAAGAACGGCCTCATTTGACACACCCTCTCCAAAGTACCTGTTGTCTCAGCATGCAAACTGGTGTAAGAGTTCAAACCAAGTTTCCAGATTCTGCATGCATGTCTCATTGAGCTGGAAACCACCTGTACCAGAGCGCTGCTCCTCTAAAATGACTGATTTTCAAATATACCACCTGAATCTGCTGGAAAATGGTTTACTACAGCGCTCCTCCTCAAGACAGTGCTGCTGTTTACCAATAATACTACCCAATCTGCCAGTATTAGACTGTTTGAGCGCTGTTCCTTTGAAAAATATTCTGCTGTTTTCTAATTATACTGCCTAAATCTGTTGGAAAAAAGCTCATTGGAGCGCACCATCCTCAATCAGATTACATGAATGGGTCAATTCTGTGAATCATCCAGTCAAATAATCCCATCAAGGTGCAGCTCCGTAAGCAACTAGCTGTTTCTGTTTGCTGTAACACACATGCACGTGCTGGGGGTGTCAAACCTGCCTTGTTAGGGCCCAGGGGTGCTTAACCTGCAAAAATATCGCTGCCTTATAACAATAAACAACAGTCCATGCTCTTACCCAAGATGTTCGTTGAATTCTTTCTTAATTAAGGTTGCATGAATGCTGAAATAAGCCAAGGGGTGATGGCGCTCCAAGACGAGTCTCCATCACCAATTTGTTCATGCAAGGTGTACTGATAAAGAGTTTCAGGCATATTTTCTGGCTGAGAGTAGTGAAGGATAAGGTATGCCAAAATAGCAAGATGTCATCTTCAAGCACGGCACACCTTCCTAGGCCAAAATTAGTAAGTCTCAACTACATTCACATGCACAGAAGGTCTCTCAAGGGAAGTGCTCCAAGCCTCCAACTATCTGTCTAAAGTCAACAAAACTTGAAATAGCAGTGCACTCTATCTCATGAGTGCTCTAAAGTGTCTAAATATAGCTGCCATGTGTCACAGTGATGCAATCACTATCTGCTCAACTCTGAACTCAACTACACATCCTTCACCCGAACTGGAATCTGGAATCAAATCCACCACTACACATTGGAGCCATAACGCTGCCTCTGTACCTGCTAAAAATAGCAACTGCATGGATGTCACTAGAAATAGTCTCATTAGATTCGTCTTCATGCAAGGAGCCTAGACATGTACTCTGATTTGGCATGCAACCCTAGACACTGCTTGCATGTCACTAAAAATAGTCTCATTAGGTTCGTCTTCTTGCAAGGAACCTGGATCTGTACTCTGATTTGACATGTAAGACTTTAAAGACTTAACTGCTAAAAATAGCAGTTTCTGAAACAACGTGCAGGTTGTCAGAATAAAGCTCATCAAGATTGTGAGCTCTCAAGGACCAAGAATATGTGGCCCACTCTGACTTGTGGGCGTTGGAACTCTGGCTCTAGAGAGTAGAACTACTAAAAATATCAAATTCTCAGCATCTGTTGAAACTCACTGTGTAACAGACTCTGATCCATGTGAAATTCTGGGTTTACCTTTGAATGCACCATCATGATGAAATTGAGCTGGAAGTTAATCCCCTAGCTGTGCATGCAGTATGGGGTTACCACAGGCACATCGACTTAATCTAGTCTACAGTTTTTTGGGTTTGCTTGTGCTTATGAATATCCTTGTGGTGTAATAGCTGCCCACAAGTTAAGGGAAATGGAGGTTTGAATCCTCCCAGGGATAAGAGACTTTCCTACAGATTAAGAAATTTTGAGTCCAGTGGCTTTGATACCAAATGTAACAAGTGAATTTCCCAAGTCAATCCTTGACATCCTTGTTCCTCTTTTAATATATAACTCCTGCATATTTCTTTGGTATTTGTTCCTCGTAGTAGGAGATAACTATATCATTTTTTTTCAAGAAAACCTCTCAGGATACCCCCCCCCTCTTCCCTGGAATGTCCAGATGGAGGATAATGCAACTGCCAAACACAGTAGCGGTTGGTAACCTTGGGGTACTTGATTGGATTTGAACCTGTGACCTATGTCCTTCCCATCGGCAACAAGGAGATAACTATATATATCATAGGAAAGGGAATGTATCAAGAGTTTAAATATAATAATTCTTAGTTTAAATATAAGTATTTTTATACAATTATTCTTTGTAGTATAGTTATTATAGTACCATTTTTAATGCTTATCTAGTGGGGTTTTCGTATGCAACATAGAGATAGTAGTTGTGCCTGTTGTGTATATGCATGTGGTATTCCCTTTAATTTAGTTTGGTCTCCCTATTGGCAAGATATGCATATAGCAATGAATGATGCTCCCAAGGGTATGGAGGAGACAAACTTTGAAAATATACACACCACCCTTTATGAAAGTATAAGTTGATTGTTGAGAGTGTTGGAACCGATGTGCTCCAACTATAGTACTATTGGGATCTCGATTCTCTATTATTTCAGATGGATGAACTGATACAACTAACAGTGATTAATAAATTTTACTGTTATGTCTCCTTTAGGGCTATACTTCTTGAGAGGAACAGACTCTTTAGTTGAGGAGAAGAGTGTTGAATGGATTTTTGAGAGACTTATAGAAGCAATTGAAACAGTGGGCTCTTCTAACGTCATGCAAGTGATCTCAAACAATGCATGGTAATACAAAGCAGCTGGTTTAATAATTGAGAGTAGGTATGACCATATTTTTTGGATCCCAAGTGTGGTTCATAGTTTGAATCTTGCTTTCAAAGCTATTGTTGTTGAAGTTGCATGGATGAAACAACTTCTTGATGAAGCAAACGAAATAATTTTTTTTAATATAAAATCAGCAACATGCACAAGCAATGTGTAGACTATTCGCCAAGCTCCAATTTATAAAGTTTGACTGTTGGAGAAGCCAGATTTGCTTCTCACTATGCCACGATTCAACACTTATGTGACACGAGGGATTCTCTGTCTTCCATAGTGCTTAGTCGACAGTGGCAAACGTGCAGACAATCCAACAGTGAAATGACACTGCACAACAGAACTGTCATTCATGATAATGCTTTGTGGGGTTAGATTGAGTTACTTCTTTTCATATCGGATCCACTTCATGTTCTGCAACTTCGTGATACAGATGTGCCATTGTTTGGAGAAATTTACGAGAGTCCAATCTGTATGTTTGAAAGATTTCAGCAGGTTTTTTAAGAGAGGGACTCTCTTTTGTATGTTTCCATAAAGGATACAGTTATCAGTGTATGGTACAAATACAATGTCCATTTACATTCTTTGCATATGCTATGAACCAAAAGTACCATGATAAAGCTTACCATAAAGGATACAGTTATCAGTAGATGGGACAAATACAATGCCCATTTACATTCTTTGCATATGCTTTGAATCCAAAGTACTATGTGTTGATGATATTGTAGATTCGGGAGGTATTCCCACAAGAAGCGAAGGTGTCAGGCATGTGCGAATCTTTGTTGGCATCAGTTTAGCCTTTCGTTTTAGTGAAATCATCTTTGGGATGAGGCTAGGGTCTCATGGTTAAGTTGATGGGCTTTGTGGGCTTGTGAAGGGGTTTCACACCCACAAAGAGGTTTAAAATATTCTAATTAATTGTTGAGTTTAGAAGGGGTGCCTAAACTCACTCATTGGACTTGTATATAAAGGAGAGAGGTCATTGTGACATTTGATCATTGTGCATAATGGAGTTAGCATAAGTGAGAGTGGACTTGTGCTAGGAGCTTGAAAATTTCAGCAAGGGAAATTCTTTAATTGTGGCAATCTAGCCTAGGGTTTCTTGGAGATTTTTTGATTCTGTTTTTCATCCAAGGAAGGCTTCTTTCTCATCCAAGGAAGGCACATGTGTGAGGGAGAAGGAGGGGCAGCAGGCCGAAGAAGGATAGCCCCACGTGTGAGTAGGTCGTACAACTCGTACATGTGAGTAGAAACGTACAGATAGGCTGTACAGCAGGTCTACACATGTGAGTTGATCTCAGTAGAAAAGAGAAGAAATAGGTCCACACGTGTGGAAGGGTTTTCTGGTCCACACGTGCATATTATTCAGGCAAGTACAACAATCTGTACTGCTGACGTCAACAGCTGTACGACTTATGTCAACAAGGGTACAAGTGGCAACTGAGCAGATTTGCAGGGATTTTTTTGGGTATTTTGCTGGTTTTTCTGGTTATTGAGAGGACAAGTTTGGCCTCGGAATTTTGGTGAAATTGTATTGGTCGGGAGGGTTGGTTTTGCCCTTAGAATTTCTGAAATTGACAACGTTACAAAACAAAAAATTTGTGTCTCTTGTGTGTTGATGATTCATCTATGATCTTGTTGTTTTCGTTGCATATAATTCTAGTCAATAATTTTCAATGTAAAATTGTTCAGTGATAACAACTATGGTTTGATTGTTTGCTTACTAGGAAGCAATTTTCAGATTTAAAATTTAGTCACATAGAGTTGCATGTGAAATTTGACATGGTGTCAAAGCTTGGGATCTGAAGAGAAGGGGATCATCTTGAGACACATTTTTTGGCTACAACATTGGAGGAGTGTTGTTCTTGTTCTTGTTTCAGGCAGGTCAAAATGGTGAATACATTGAAGCTTTAGGACAGGTTGGAAGGGGTAACCAACTTTCGAGCTTGGAAGGCAAGGGTATGTCTTCTGTTGGAAGAAACTGACCTCAAGGAATATGTTCATAGCGTGGTTGCAACTCCTATTGATCCAGAGGAATTGGCATCTCACAAGAAGAAGGAAGTGAAGACCAAGCGAGTATTGCTAGATTCTGTGAAGTATCAATTGATTCCTCACATTGCTGATAAGACATCTGCCAAGGACATGTATGATGCTTTGGTGGGTCTATACCCGAACAAAAATATAGGCAGAAAGTTGCATTTGAAGCATCAACTTCAAATTGTCAAGATGTCCATTGAGGACACAGTTGTGAGCTACCTTATGAAGATTACTTGAGACAATTAAGGATGCTGAGTTGTTGAATGTGGCGTTGAGAGGTCTTCCCAGGTCTTGGGAACCATTTGTGTAGGGGATCTGTGCACGAGAGAAGTTACCAGACTTTGACAGACTATGGACCGATTGTATAAAGGAGGAGACTCGGTTAGTGTTCAGGGATGATATGGATGGTATGGTGAAGAGTAGCAATGATAAGAACCGAGCCCTTACAACCCGCACTAGCACTAGGAGGCACAGAAGAGGTTCTCTAGGAAAAAGAGGTTCGCTAAGGAGAAGGGCTTCTCTCTCTCGAGAAGCATCTCTAGAACCAAGACGAAAGAAGGATCTTAGTAAGATCAGATGTTTTGAGTGTCATGACTTTGGGCACTATGCTTCACAGTGTCCACACTAGAAGGGAAGGGGAAGAAGGCAACATGCATCAACAACAGAGGTTGATGACGTTGCAGACAGGTTTGAGAGGGAGATCTTGTTGGTCTCCTTCCTTTCAGGTATAGTTTCCAGCAAGGGGACTTGGTTGGTGGATAACAGAGCATCTTGCCATATGGCATGTGCTAGAGGGTTATTTGATAGCTTCACAAAGATTGGCTTAGACTCGTGTGTAGAACTTGGTATGGGGACCAAACATGCACTATGAAGATTCGGTATGATATCGTTCAGGATGGAGTCAGGAGAAGTGTTGAGGGTGCCATATGTGTTATGGGTGCTAGAGCTCATGAGGACTGTTCTCTTAGTCTCAGAGATTGAGAAGAAGGGCTACCATATATTGTTTTGAGAAGGACAAGTGTTGTTCCTTCCCAGATGATCTAGCTTCTGATCAATGGTGTTCCTTGGAGTTAGCGAGGGAAACCTATATAGGCTGAGGGGCCAGCCTATGACAACTGTGGCCTACAGTAGTAGAGAGATAGATGAGGAGGAGTTGGTAGTTCCACCAGTGGTGAGGAAGGTTGCCCCCCAGTAGCACAGGTTCAGAGGGAACAGGTACTTCCACCAGTGGTGAGGCAGGTGGCCCCACTTGTAGCACAAGTTTAGATGGAGTAGGTAGCTCCGCCAGTGATGATGTAGGTAGCCCCACCAGTAGTGGCGGCTTAGAGGAAGCTAGAGTTCAGAGGTAGTTAGCCCTTAGGATCTAGTAGGGAGGAACAACCTCCCAGGATTGTGTTGAAAAATTGATGCATGTAGGTAAATTTAAAAAATTTACAACATACAACCAACATACCAATACATCTCTGCATATATGAGGATCACTGAAAGTGAGACAATCACAGAGAGAACACAAGTATACCCTGGGAAACCCTCTTGGGGTAGAAAACCTAGCCAAAACTTCTCTTTAGATTCTTCAACAAAGTACAATACCAATACAAGACTTTAGAGTAACTAGCTAGGACTCAGAGGGCTGAAACAATACCTCTGTTTTAGCACTTACAAAATTCACAAATAGCTGAACTAACACTTATAGTAACAACTTGACAAAATCACCAAAAGATAATTGACTTTCCTTCTTGCTGTAGCAGACTTATGGCAACTTTAGCATAGTATTTGTAGCAGCCTTTTATCAACAAGGAACGACAAAAGACTTCTACAAGAATAGAGTGCTTGTATCAACAATATACTTCAACAACTAGCTTCCATATACCAGTAGAAGACTCCAACAATTAGCAGCCATATACCAACAAAAGATTCCAGTAGATATTAGTCATATTCCAACAAAATACGTCAACAAATAGATGCCTTGCCTCAACAGAAGACTCCAACAAAACAAAGGTATCCAAATGTTAAGTGAATGCCCTTTTTTATAGGTTGGTTTGGCTTCCCTAAGCAGCCCCCTATGAATGTATGACAACTGTATAACAACTCTCATACCTTCCCTCCTTTGGCTGCGATGAGTCACCTCCTAATGTTCCCAAGAGCCACCTCCTAATGCTCCCAAAGGTCACTTCCTTTGTCTCTTCTAGAGGTTGCCCTAAACTGTTGTCTTAGGATTGTATGACAACTGTATAACAGATGTCATACCACCACCCTAAGCAGCCCCCCTAAGTTGGCCACTCCAATCACCCTATGCAACCCTCTCAAGCAACTTCCCTAAGCTGGCAACTACAATCGCTCTAAGCAACCCTCTTAGAGGTGCTATGAGCTTGAGACATGGCATATGGTTGTCTTGGCATAAGGTTGACACTTGTCATGTGTTTGATGCTTGACATAAAGTTAACACTATATCAAATCTTTATTTACATGGTTAGTTACAATAGGGAAAATAGCTTCCAAAGTTATATAATTCAACACTCCCTCTTAGCAAGGAAGGTATTTTCCTAGTACCAACTGTTACATCCATTTGTCTTTACTTGGCTATTGACTTGTTGATCCATGTAGAATTTGTTCATCAAGAGAAGTTTTGTATCCATAGCTAGCATTGGGATCAATATCATCTTTGGTGAGCACATTGATGTCATTACAGGATTTTTATTCACTTAGTTCACCAAGAACTGTCCTACTAGCCATATGCTAGAGGAAGCTATATAGTTCACCAAGAACTGTCTTACTCAGTGCCAGTCCTTTTTCATACTGGATGAGTAATCTTAGAGCCAATCGTTTTTCATATTGGATAAGAATAAAATAGAATAGCCTACATCTTACCTGTAAATGACTTGTCTCGCTACTGTCACCAGAATCCCATATGCAATGCCTTACTCCCTCTTACGAGGGACCAGTCCAAGTTTGTCTCTTAAATACTCAAACTTCAACTTTGACAGAGGTTTGGTTAGCACATCTGTAACCTGCTCATTGGTAGCCACATAATGAAGCTTCACTGCTCTCTTTTCTACCACATCATGGATAAAATGATACTTGATTCCAATATGCTTTGATTTGTCATGAAACACAAGGTTCACTGACAACTTTATGCAACTCTGATTGTCACAGCAGATACTAGTAGCATCTAACTCAATATCAAATAATCCTAAAAGTAATTTTCGTAGCCATACAACTTCAGTACATGCTAAACATGCTGCCATATATTTTGCCTCAGTTGTACTGAGTGCAACATTGGTTTGCTTCCTACTAAACTATGAGTTCATACCTGATACCATACTCAATCTGAATCAGAGTATCCCTGTAGTGTGAACTCACAATCTGCATCATACTTGATACCATACTCAATGGTACCTTTCAAGTATCTCATCACATGTTTTGCTGCGATCAAATGAACATGTCTGGTTTCAACCATATACTGACTAAAAGTGTTCACAACAAAACATATTTTTGGCCTTGTGTTCGTTAAATACATCAATGAACTAATCGTTTTCCTCTACAAAGTGGCATCCACTATCTCTGATGAAGTATCACATAATAACTTTGGATTTGTCGTCATAGGTATAGTCATGGATTTACAATCCATCATTCCAAATCTCTTTAGAATTTCCACAACATATTTTCCTTGACTAAGACAAATCTCACTTGGATTTTGCCACACTTCCAAGCCTAGGAAATAATGCATCTGACCTAGATCTTTCATTTTGAATTTCGAAGCAAGCTTCTTCTTGCAATCAGTGATGAGCTTTTCATTTCCTGTTAGAAATAGATCATCCACATACAATAGTAAGATCACCTGATCATCATTCTCAATCTTATAGTAGAGATTGGAATCTTCTTTACTCTTGATAAAGCCCAAGCTCATCAGAAAATTATCAATCCTTCCATACCATGTCCTAGGTGTTTGCTTCAAGCCATACAAGGCTTTCTTTAATCTGCACACATGTGTTTGACTGTCATGTGTCTCAAATCCTTGTGGCTGCTCCACATACACTTCCTCTTCTATCACACCATTCTGCTGACGATTATATGGAGGAGAAAGCTCCCTCTTAATCCCAACTTCTCTACAAAATTACTTGAATTCACCAGATGTGAATTCTCCTCCGTTATCAGATCTTAAAACCTTTATTTTTGTCTCAGAAAGATTTTCAACAAGAGCTTTAAATTCCTTAAACTTACTAAAGACTTCATCTTTTTTCTTTAAGAAATAAATCCAAGTTTTGTGAGAAAAGTCATCAATAAAAGAAACATAGTAAACATACCCGTTGAGTGAAGTGGCTGACTTAGGTCCACACACATCTATGAATGAATTAGATCCAGAACTCCTTTCGCTTTATTGTCACTGCTTGGAAAAGGCTTTTTCACGTTCTTTCTTTGTGCACATCCTTTGCACACACCATTGTGGAACACTTGAATTTCTGGAAGGCCTTTCACCATCTTGTTGGCAACTGGCAAGGCTTTATGGTGAATATGAGTGAACCTTCTATGCCACAATTCACATGGGTTTATAGTACTGTGTACTAAGGCTTGATATGCTTTTCCTTTTAACTTGTATAACCCATCTTCATGTATACCAATTATAATAGCATCATCAATATTCTTTCCTCTTGGCCACATAAGAACTTGGCCATCAACAAAAGATACTCGAAATACTTTCTCTTCCAATCCTGAAATAGATAGCAGGTTCTTTTGTAGACCCAGGTACATATAAAACTTTTTCCATTTTCAAATGTTTTCCTGAATCTAAGCTGTAAAAAGCATTCCCTATGCCCTTAATAGGACAGGAAGAGTTATCACCCAGTCTCACTTGATGAGAAGAATTTTTCCTAGTCAGATTTGAAAGAGTCTTTAAAACCAGTCATGTGCCTGGTGGCACCACTATCCACAAGCCATGTTTCATCATCATAATCTACTGAATTAGTAAGAGTTGCCACCAAAACACTCTTCATCTGAATCTTCTTTTCTTTCTCTCTTGAAAACAGGTTCATCATCTTCAGCAATATGAGCATGATGTCTTTTGTTTTTCCTCCTTTCTTTGATCTCTTTTATGAGAGGATAATCTCTGGCAAGATGTCCCAGCTTTTCACAACATAAACATTTGAGTTTATAATAGTCTCTCTTACCTTTCTCAAATTTCAGAATCTTCTTCCATGGAGGATGATTTTCCTTCTTTTTCTTTCCTTTCCTGAAATGGGCTCGCGAGAGCTTGATCTTCATCATCACTTAGCTTTTCTTCTCTTGCTCCCGTCTTGCTTCTTCTTGGACACAATCTTCCCACAACCTGCTAAACTTTGTTAACTTACTTCTTAAACAAATTCCTCTTATGAAAGCAGTCCCATGACTTTGGAAGTCCATTTAGAGTAGTCATTACTAACTTAGATTCTTCAACTGAGTCACTGATAGCTATAATTTGTTCATTAATTTGAGAAATTCTTGTAAAGAAGGCATGGATAGATTCAAACTTTTGCATCTTTACATTTTTGAGTTGAGTCCTCAAAGCCATCTTCCTGTTTATGTTCCTTCCTTCATATAAACGAGATAGAGCATCAAACATCTCTTTGGGAGTCTTCAAGGATGATACATGAGGAATAAGATGGTCTTTTATAGAATTTTCAATTATTCTCCTTGCCCTTATCAGATTCTTCTTGTACTTACCTTTAGCTTCTTCTTCCTCATGTTCTTCAACCTCTTCCATAACATAATCTGATAAGTCATTTTCTTCCAAAACAAGGGATATTCTGTACTTCCATGCGCAAGGGAAGTTATCAGGTCCCTCAAGTTTCTAATCAAGCTTAGTGCTTGACATGATCTTGTCCTTGTTTTTGACTTCCTTCAAAAAAATTGAAATATTGTAGTCTCCTTCACAAATCTAATAACTGTCTGTAGAAATGGCTTCTTTCAGGGAAGCTTTGATACCATGTTGAAAAACTGATGCATGTAGTTAAATTTAAAAAGTTTACAACATACAACCAACATACCAATACATCTCTGCATATATGAGGATCACTGAAAGTGAGACAATCATAGAGAGAACATAAGTATACCTTGGGAAACCCTCTTGGGGTAGAAAACCCACCCAAAACTTCTCTTTAGATTCTTCAACAAAGTATAATACCAGTACAAGACTTTAGAGTAACTAGCTAGGACTCAGAGGGTTGAAACAATACCTCTGTTTTAGCACTTACAAACTTCACAAATAGCTGAACTAACACTTACAGTAACAACTTGACAAAATCACCAAAAGATAACTGACTTTCCTTCTTGCTGTAGCAGACTTATGGCAACTTTAACACAGTATTTGTAGCATCCTTATATCAACAAGGAACAATAGAAGACTTCAACAAGAATAGGTGCTTGTATCAACAATATACTTCAACAACTAGCTGCCATATACCAGTAGAAGACTCCAATAACTAGCAACCATATACTAGCAGAAGATTCCAGTAGATATCAGTCACATACCTGCAAAATACTTCAACAAATAGATGCCTTGCCTAAGCAGAAGACTCCAACAAATCAAAGGTATCCAAATGTTAAGTGAATGCCCCTTTTTATAGGTTGGTTT
>ML808152.1:77695-93983 GCA_009831015.1 Picea engelmannii | reverse complement strand
GTTCATAGGTTTGTGGTAAATCCTGAATGCCCAACTGTGGGGGAAGCATGAAGTTTAGAAAGCACCGTGGATTTAAGTTGATTGCTTGCATAAATACAAATGACCTTTGTAGCGAAGTTCTTCATTTTGCCAAGAGTACCTTGGAGAAGCTGGAGAATTGTGTTGCAATTAATGGATCATGCTAGAAAGTTTTGGGTCTTGCAGCCATTTCTGACGAACAGCTTGGAGCCAATCTGGTACAATGAAGGAGAGGGAGAAAAGGGACTCGTCTTCTTCATACTTTCGGGAAAGAGCCTTAGCAACTACATTTTCCTTTCCCTTCTTGTAAATGATCTCATAATCATAGCCAAATAACTTGGTCACCCATTTTTGTTGCTCTGGTGATGAAATTCATTGTTCCAGAAAATACTTGAGACTCTGATGATCAGTTTTAATTTGGAAGCGTTGTCCCAATAAATAAGGATGCCAGAGATCCACAACATGCAGAATAACTAACATTTCCTTTTCATAAATGGATTGGCCCAAATGTCTCTTTGAAAGATGTTTGCTAGTGAAAGGCCAAAGGCCTGCCATCTTGCATGAGGATGGCCCCAATTCCTTTCCCGAGAGCATCACATTCCAGTACGGAATTCTTTGTGAAGTCTGGAAGTGCTAGGATAGGGGTCGAGTACATAGAATCTTTCAATGCTTGGAAGGAATGATCAACAACTGGAGTCCAAGTGAAAGCATTCTTTTTAAGAAGAACACTGAGAGGAGCTGCAATTTTGCCATAATTTCGAACAAACTTTCGATAATAACCCGTTAAACCCAAAAAACAACTCAAGATCTTAATATTTTTAGGGCGAGGCCAATATTGCATAGCTTCAATTTTCTTAGGATCCACCCGTACACCATCATTGCCGACAATATGACCCAGGTACTCCACTTTTGAGGCTCCAAAGGCACATTTAGATTGTTTGAGGAAAAGTTGGTGCTTAGAGAGTAGATGGAGAACTTGATCCACATGGGAGAGATGGGATGTCCAAGTTTTACAATAGATGAGAATATCATCAAAGAAAACTAAGACTAAATGACAGAGAAAAGGACAGAAGACATGATTCATAAGACTTTGGAAAGTGGAGGGAGCATTACACAGGCCAAAGTGCATTACCAAGAACTCTTAGTGACCCTCATGAGTTCGAACATTGGGAGGAAGACTGCTTGCTATGAGAGGAATGGAATGATCATGGACTCCACGGGAAGGGGGAAGTTCTTTGGGAGTGGTAAAAGCAACTTGTTGGTGAGAGAGGATAAATTGGAGGTCGGGATGCATAGAGGGTGTCTCAACAACATGAATGGAGTGGAGCTGGGAAATAATGTTAGAATGGCCCTTTTTAAGGAGCTTTTCCATGCAATGGGAATTGATGATCTCAGGGGAGCTTGTTGTGATGCATTGGAACTTATACTGTTGTCCCTCGTGTTGGAATTGCATGGTTAAGTCCTTAAAATCCATGAGAATGGGGTTGACAGTGCGTAACCATTCGACACCAAGAACAATGTCACAACCACCCATGTCTATAGCAAACATATGGGATTTCAAGTGATACTAACCAATTTGGATCATACATTTTCACAACGTCCCCCACATTTCATGGAACCTCCGTTGGCAATCATGATTTGAAAATTATTGACGACACGGATGTAACAATTGACTTCCTGGGCAATGCGGCGATGAATAAGATTATTGGTGCTACCACTGTCCACAAGGATGATGACTTTCCTATTTTTAATGTAACCCATTAATTTGAGAGTTTGGGGAGCAGAGAAGCCAGTGAGGGCATTAAGTGAAATCACCGGTTCATCTTCTGGTGGATCAGAGGGTGGGGTCAGATCAGATGGCGGTGGTAGCTGCTCATCCACAGGTGAAACAACAACCTCTTCTTCAGAAAAATCCTCAGTCATGGCCATAAAAAGCCTCTGTTCCTTACATTTGTGCCCTGCAAAATATTTGTCATCACAATTATAACAAAGACCCTTGAGTTGGCGTTCAACGATTTTGGCCCTGGTTAATTTTTGGATCTTGCCGGGAGTGGCAGGAGGGGCTGAATTGGTGGGTTTAGGGTGAGGAGGAAAGGATGGTTTGTGGATCTGGGAGGAGACAATCTGTTGTGCTTCCTTGGCTCATTGAGTAGCTTCCAACCAAGTTTGGGGCCATGCCATGAGAACATGGGCACAGATTTCATCTTTTAGGCCACTGATAAAGCATTCCCTGAATAAAGCATCTGACATGCCCTCTGTTCTGAAAGCCAAGTGCTCAAATGCTGCGATAAAGTATTCCACTGTCCCTGACTGCTTCAACTTGGTCAAATGGCCTAAATGGTGGTTGTCGGCCCAAGGAATTGAATCTCAGATCTTAGAGTTGGCGGATGAGGCCCTGATTCTGAGGTTCAATTCCTTGGTATGCCTAAGCGTTTCTTCCTCAAACTTTATCTGCACCGCCAACTCCAAAAATGGAGGAGCTTTCTACCCCTTGACTACCAAAAGCCAGGAGTTTTGTTCCTCAATCTGTTTTTGTATGGATTGTTGCACTGCTGTTTCGTGTTTGAGGTTTTCTTTCTGGTTCAAAATATCAGCTTGTCTGTTTTTCAGGTCTGTAATTTCAGTCTACAACTGTTGAGTTTCTTTGGAAAGGAGTGGGAGGGGCTGTTCACCTTCTAAATTGTTTTGCGCAAACATCAAGTGTTTCCGTTCTGGCTCTGAATGTTTCTATTCTAGGTTCAAAAATGATTGCTTTAGTTCTGAAATTCCCAAATCCTGTGCAGATATTTTTGAATTCTGAGTAGAATTCTGTGATTTCAAATCAGTGGTTGGTGCATTTTTCTCTGCAATCTGTGCCTGCAACTCATGTACAATATCGAAGAATTCAGCTCCAACAACTTGTAGTTGTAAAATCCACTATGATAATCTCTGATGTTGCACATAGGGTGTCAAATCCCTGGGTGGACTCTTGGTTCGGGGTGGGGCTGGGGCTCAGCTTGTTTATCCATTTTCTTAGTCACTTGTTCTATACTTTGCCACTGGTTCTGCGCCTTTGGGTGATGTGCAATTTATCAGTCAGCAGGCCTACTCTTCATCAATGACAAATCCCTTCAGTCTTAGGCAATCATGAGAGGACTGTCGGTGGTTATTGGTGGATTTGTGCATTAGTCACTGGGCCTTTACTTCACCGCTGTGTTTGCAGTGTGCACCTTTGGGTGGACTGCACTTTGTTGGTCACTAGGTTTGCTTTCTATCAGAGTACAAGTCCCTGCAGCCCTAGGTAATCATTGGAGTGCTGTCTGTGGTTATTATCCCTAATTATTGGTGTATCTGTGCTTTCAAAACATTGTTGGTTGTAGGTGCTCCGAATGTTCTTCTCGATCTGTGCTGCACTAATCCCAGATGTAATACCCTAGTTTTGATTCTCAGATCAGTGTTGTATATGTATATGATGAATGGCTAAAAGCTGAATGATGTAATATGTAAGATTGTACATTGAATGAGAATAAAAAAATACATCACCAGCTGCACAACAGAAGAACAAAAGAATGGGAGCTATGACTTTTCAAGAGGAGAAAGACAAGGGGGCTTAAGTAGGCTATAAGAGAAAGGATCTTAGTTAGTGACTTAACCCAAAGGCCTTGCAACTTTAATTATTTCCCTTGATTATTAATTAATTTCTGTTTTATTAAGCCTTGGGGGTTAGTGCTTGAAGGAGGTACATGGGTCTCCATAAGGATACATAGCCCCTTCATGCCATGCTAACATATGCTATACCTTTTTGCCATGCAAGCGAAGTGGGGTTTTTTGGGGGAAAGAGTTCAAATGTTTTGGGGTGCCATTCGAATTAACGGAGAGTCCAAATTATCAGGAATTCAAATTACCAGGCAAACTATTATTCGGTTGGGGGAAACCGGGAAACTTATCTTTGAGTGAACTGCTATGAGCTTACTGCGATTGAATTATGCCAAGCTACAACCACGGATTATGAAGGAATTGTGATTGTACGAAATGATAATTGTTGTCATGGAGGAATTTCACTATAGTTGATAATCCTTGGAATCCCCATAGTGAGATTTCTTGGTCAGCTTGCGTTGGAGTCTTGGAGGGAAGTGGGATAGCCTGATGGACTGCTGAGTAGAGAAGGGGATCCCATTCATTCGGTTGTCAAAGCTGATGGGGAAAGAGGGCTGTTGATTGGGACTGTTGTAGGAGTAAATATTGTCTGTGAATCTGGGAGCTGGGCTGTTAGAAGAGAAGTAGAGCTAGCCATAAGAAATTTTTTCCCTTGTGGATTCATAGCATCAACTCGGGGTGGCCTTTGTTGCAGAGAGAATTGGTGCAACAGGGAGCTGATGGTAGGGTGGAATGTCCTTCTTTTGCAGGTAGTTGGTGGATTATTTTCCCAGAAAAATAAGTATACTTGGCTGTTTTATGAAATGCAAGGTTATTGCTAGGAAAATAATAATAACCCAAGGGCTGACCTGTTCTCAATCTGCTGGGCTGCTACTCCAGGCCTGCGCTGCTAATACACTGCTACTCTAGATATGTGATTCTGCTACACTGTTATTCCAGATTGACATTGCTACTCCAGATCTTAGCTGCTGCTACTCCAGATCTGCCAATGCCATTCCCCTGATAGACTCGGTTTTTGGTCTTTCTGATACATAATAGTTCAGAAGTTCTAATAATATAATTTGATTGATTTACATCAATAGGTAGACAAAGTGACAATGGCTACTTTGGACATTTTAGTATAGTTTCCATTTGAGCTTTTTAATTTCTCTAGATTACAAAATTCAGCCTTTTTTCACAAGTTCTTCATTTCTATGTCTGGACTCTTTTGTTTAGGTTAATCCTCTGCTGCCCAACACTTATAAAACAAAAGCTGTATTTTTTGATTTTCTAATACTCCCTATATATTTTCTCTGCTGTCCATGCTCTGCTCACCTTCTCCCTTTCTACATCACCTTCCCCTCCCCCCATCGCCCAGTTCCCTCCCCACCCCCACACACCACTTTCCTTTTCAATAGAGATTATACAGACTCCTACACCACCCACCTTAAGGAGTTGCTCCCCCCATTTCCCACTTCAGGTCACTGGACATGACCACAACCAAATATGAAATACCCTCCACAGTTCTTGAGGAGGTGGCCCTTGACTCCTATGCCCACTCTACTCGTCAGCACGCTCATAAGCCCATCCCTGGATCCCGCCCCATGAATCGTTGGTTCTACGAAGAATGCAAAACCCTCCACAAACTCTGTTTCACCTTCACATATGACCCCTCATCTTCCCCCTGCCTCCATAAAACCTACCGTAAACTCCTTTGTTGCAAAAAGCGAATGTTCTTTTCCCAGAGGACCCCCAGGCCATGTTCTCTCACACAACTTCCCTTTATGACATTCATGGGCAACTTCCCACTCACATTGACTCCCCCCTCCTTCATGCCACCTTTTCTTTGAGAGAGATATCAGGAGAGCAGCTAGAGCTATGAGCACCAACAAAGCAGCAGATGAAGGCGGCCTCCAGGCTGAATTCCTTATGCATGGCATCTAATCCCTTGATTCACATATTGCGGATTTATTTAACCATGTGGCATTTTTAGGTTTCCCCCAATCATGGACAAGGTACACCATTCACCCAATTCACAAATTGGGGAGTAGTACCGATCTGAACAACCATCGGACTATCATGGTGGGACATACATTCCCTAAACTTTATGATACAATTTTGCATCATTGCCTTTTTGATGATTTGGAAAGTCATCATCTCAGAGTTAGAGGACAAACTGGTTTCTTCCCTGATTACCAGACGACCGATCACATCTTTAAACTTCGAGCCATTATTAGGGAGGCTCGTCATCACTCTTTGAAAGTTTATTGTTGTTTTGTAGACTTTTAGAAAGCTTTTGATACAGTGCCACAAGAGGTTTTATTCTAGAGACTTCGTGACATCAACATATCTGAGACCCTCCTAACAACCATTATGAGATTGTATGAGTCAGTTTTGGGATGCCTCAGGATGGCTCACAACCTCTTCAACTTCATTCAGAGTACCATTCGGGTAAAGTAGGGATTCCCCCTCTCGCTAATTCTTTTTGAGATCTATATTGATGAGCTAGAGTCTTTCCTCCACGACCACATCCAAGAAGGAGATGGATGTCTTCTTCCTTAGGTGTTGATCTCCCTACTTCTTTTTGTCGATGATTTGATCTTGTTGGCCTCTACTCCTTAGAGGCAGATTGATGCCCTATCCAGTTTTTGTGACCTCTGATAGTTGACGGTTAACTTTGGTAAAACCAAGGTCATGATCTTCAATGCATTAGAGCACCTTCTTCTAGACTTATAGTTCTACTTACAAGGGGAAGAGATTGAGATCAACACAACTTACACCTACCTAGGGGTCCAATTCATGTGGCCTTGTTTTGGTATGCGGCAAGCCCCCCAACCTCGACTCAACAAAGGGTATGGGTCCTTAGCCCTCATCGAGAGACAGTGCTTCCAAGGTCAGTTTTAGGAAATCTCGTCCAAACTCTACCTCATGGAGGCGATTATCAGACCCACAGTACTGTAAGGCTCAAAGATTTGGGGATCGAGCTTGATATAGACAGATTGGTCTTGGTTGGAGAGAGTTCATACCTTGCTTCTCAGGCTCATCATCAGATGCAAACATACAGTTCCATAGTCCATTATTTAGGTAGAGTTCGATGTCCAACCATTTTGCCTTGAGATTATCTTTTGCTTAGTTTCTTTCCTTCATAGAGTTAGATCTTTCATGAACTCAACTACTAGGAGAGAACAATACCCCTCACTTGCACTTTGCTCCTCAGAGGCCCTTGCTTCAGATCGCTCCATAGGATATGCATAAGGTTGGTTTTCATAGGCATCCTGACTTCTTCAGTCGATGACCATCTCCCAGAGCGCCTTCCCCCCTTCGGGTACTCAGATGTGTCGATCCATCACTTTTCTCCTAGAAAGATAGTGAATTAGGAAATCATAGATGCCAGATATATATTATATATTTAGGTCACTTGAATCTCACCCCTAACAATCTTKGGTTTGAAGATGTCTTTGYGGGATGGTATCATTGTCCACCCCCCATACACGTACAAACATTGGATGCTTTCACTCAAGATCCGTCTGGGACAACTTCGGCTCTGTTCTCATCGACTTCGAGYAGAGATTGATCACCATATCCCACCTTTTGATAGGGTTCGCCAGATGTGCCACCTACAAGAGCTAGAGACAAAGATGCACCTCATTTTCTGGTGCCATGTATACTAAGAGATTAGAGGACGTTACTATTTCCTCTACAACGAATCAAGGGGATCCCTCCCTACTTTCTTCCGATATCAGGATCAASAGTGCCTAACACTTTTCATCAGTGAGATTTTTCAGTCATAGATCCCTTCTTTTCCATGCCCAACCCCCCACATCGGGCAGAGCAAGAGGATCACCTCATACTTTCTTGCCCTTCCATKAGATCAGAACAACATGCGACAGGATGAGTTCCAAGTAGGCTYAGTTCCAAAGTACTTCAGATTGTAGAGTGGTGAGACCTCGGGTCTCCTCTCAGCCTTGGGAGATTGACCGATATGTTCGAGACCGGTTCAGAGGTGCAGGACCATACATTTGATCACACATCCTCACAGTGACAGAGTGTTCAACTCTAGACGGATCTAGAGCAAGGCAACTCTCGCCTGTCAGATTGCCTCCTTGCCTCAATGAAGCAGTTAGAGATCTATTCAGAGTTTCTTTCGTTCGACCTTAGATGGTAGGAGAATTGAGCTTCCTTGTTGCTACATCTCAGCCCAGGATCATACAGTTGGATTCCCCTATGGTACTTGTAGACTTTGACAACGAGCCAATGCGACCCCCGTCTCCCCCCTCACCATCGATCATCATATCTAGGAGACCTTGACCTTGTTGGCTTCATCTTTAGATATTTCTCTCTCTCCTTTTTGACTAACATCGAGTTGTCCAACTCCTATCTTTGACATTCCCACTTTCATTTTGTATCACCATACCTATGAACCTGTTATACACACATTATTTTTGGTCTTAGCTAGACTTAATGCTTAGACTAGTCGGATATTTGCCTAGACTGTACTTTCAGTTTTCCTGTATCTTTCTTTCTCTCATTATATAGGAACTTCTTCTGCACTCCCACATTGTATTCACATTGGATGTATCCTTTAGTCCCATTGACCTACTTTTGTGGTCCTTTGTTGGACATTAATAAAATTATCTTATCTTATCTTATCTGCAAAATTGGTGGCTTTGTTTATTCTAGCATGTAGACTATGACATAGTATGCATACCATAGCAAAAATTGCCCTCTGGCTGCAATATGATTTTTCATGTTATCTGTTTGGGGTCTTTCTCCTTGTCCTCGTAGCCATACTTTACATTGATAACGTCCACTTTTATGTTACAATCCTCCATCACTGTGCACTTCATTGCAGCTGCACAATGTCCTCTTTATTTTGGTCTCCTACGAAAGTTTGCTTGGTAGTGTTCGATGAAGCATTCTCCCTTGATATGATCATGTCTTCCCTGCCATGTCTGTAATATGCATATTTTTTTTTCATTTGCTCCAACCTAATCTTTTACGGACGAACTTATCTCAGAAAAATTCACAACTTTACCCTTTTCCTCATTGGAGGGGAAGTGTATGGCCTCTCTTAACCATGGTGCTACAGAAAAATTGGAGATGGGGAGAAGATTAAGGGCTTGGAAGAAACTAGACAGTGACAGGGAAGTAGGCTTCAGGCTCACAGGGTCAACCAATACCCACTCTACCAGATGACTAGCATCAAAAATTGAAAAAGCAGAGAAAAGATTAAAGAAAATTAAATCCCTCAATGTTAACAAAAGAACCAAACAACAGTAGAGAGTGTGCAAGGAATATCCTACCTTAAAAGCAGGGAGCTCCAAAACTCTTATGAGTGATGCAAAACAATCACTATGCATCAACCAATTCCATACTGCCTTGGACAAGTTCTTCAGTGAGCTTGCAATGGAGACAATGATTTCGACCATGATGATGATCAACATGTCCACAGATAGCAGCCCAACAACCCCCCTCATATTGCCTCGTACAAGTTACAACTACAGATCAACGAAGCTCATCACATCCAGACAACTCAGTGTATGGGAGATGGTAAGCCAACATCACCATGAGGTAAGTTAGTCCTCTTTTCATGCGAAGTGTTGTGCTTAATTTACGGGCATGTGGATGAGGATCATTGGTTGAAGTTGGATAATCAATCATTGGCTTAAGAAGTTATGTTTGATGGTGATAGGGTTTGATGATCATTTGGGGTACCATTGATGACTTGGCATGACCATGGATGAGGAGATGCACCATTTCCATCATTACCCCTTGAGATGATGCCATGTGGCCTTGGGAGGTTTGATGTCACCACATGAGTGGCATTATGGTGGGTTATTTTCATGTTTAATCATTTGTAGAGGTTATTTGAGGGGTCGATGCCACTTATAGTATGGATTATTGTTATTTCACTTGATTATGTGGACAAAAGTGCTAGGGTTTACCTCATATAAAGAGGCTAGGGCTAGGATCATTCATTCATCAAAACCTTTCTCACACTTGTGGGGTAACACACTAAAAAAATCCACTATTCTTCTCTCTTTGGATTTTTCGTCTCATGCGCTAGTCTTGGAGGAGGTTCTTTGTGGATGGTTTGCTCTTTCAGATGATAATTTTCTGCAATTAGGGTTTTGATGGTCTTGCTATTTGGAAGAAGTAAGTAATTTTCTGCAATTTGTTATTCTTGCTATTGTTAAAGGTGTTAAATTGCTGTCTTGTTGCAAGTTTCTTGTCTTTTTGAAAACTTAAGAAGGAGACATAAGTGTTTCTCTCCTTCACAAAGTCTCTATTGTCCAAGTTTGTGAAGCATCCTTTACTAGGGTTGAAAGCCTAAGGTCCAAAAACTTGCACTTTAGGGTTTTAACCCTAGTCTTTGATCCTTGACCTAAGTGGAGTAAAGAGAAGGAAAAAAATGACACCTAGGTTCCAAGAGTGTTTGCACCCTAGGTACCCTTTCTTCAAAAGTCTAAAACCGAAGGCCCAAGTGTGTTTGCACCTTAGGGTTTAGACCATATCTCTCTTGTTTCATCTAGTTCAATCTTCAAGTTAATGCATTTGTTACTCCATGAGCCCTAGAGGACAACGACACTAGTCTAGAGGTGTTCTTGTGGTTGAAGTAGCTATTAAATTCAATATTCTCTCTCTCTCTCAAACATCTTACTAACTTTCCCAACCCTAACTCTAGCAAACCATCTCTATTCATTGCTGCTGTTATAAAAGTTTGCTACAACCACCAAAACTACTTTAATTTGCTACATACACACATTTAGAAGTGCCTTAAACTGCTCAGAAAATACTCCTAGCAATTGGATAATGTTATACTTGTTGAATGCTTACTTTTCATGGTTAATTGCTACATTTCTGAGTACTTTAATTTGTTTCTGTTGCAATATATTAATTGCTGTTATACAACTGGTTTACTGCTGTAATTTGCAACAACCATAACATTTATTGATTGTCTAGTGTCAAAGAGGTCATTATTGTACTCTATAACTTGGTAATTGTCTATATTATGCTGCAAGTTGGTTATTGTCTCATATAGGTACAACAATTACGTGTTCAAGAGGTCATTATTGTACTCTATAACTTGGTATTTGTCTATATTATGCTGCAAGTTGGTTATTGTCTCATATAGGTACAGCAATTACCCCTTTATCTTCCATCCCTTTCCTAGACCTAGACCTAACTAACAGGTGACCAAGATAGGGGGCTGCAGGCTTGGCTAATCTTGCTATTTTTGATCCCTTGAGGCCACGAAGGAAGCCTCCTTTGTGGTGGACCTCTTCCAGTACTAAAACGAAGGAAGTCTCTACTTAGGTGACAATGGTAGATTTTTCCATAGTTACACAAGTTTTGGGATCTTGTGGAGGGCTTTGCACAAGCACAAATCCTGTGATAACACAACCTAAGTCACACGATTCTCTGGATTTAATGGAAAAAAATTGAAAATCTGCAAATATTGAAGTGGCAGATTAAATTCGTTAGGTGACAATGGTAGATTTTTCCATAGTTACACAAGTTTTGGGATCTTGTGGAGGGCTTTGCACAAGCACAAATCCTATGATAACACAACCTAAGTCACATGATTCTCTGGATTTAATGGAAAAAATTTGAAAATCTGCAAATATTAAAGTGGCAGATTAAAGTCGGTTATTTTCACCGAATATTAACAGTGATGAATGATGGTGTCTTACATGCATATTTTAGCTAATTTGTCATGTCTTTAATAAATCTAGGTGGTTTATCACCATCCATTCTTGGTGTTTTTCATTGTCCGATCACTGCCATGTATAGTTTTGTGCTCTGTATATCTCCGATTTCATCTTCATTATGCTCTGCATTGGTCGAAATGTCTTTGTGCTAGAATAATTTTTGCCAACTGTCAATTAGCTAAAAGGGTTGATGCCGGATGGGCATCTGTAGGGCGGGTCGATGTTGGAGGTGTGTTTGATAGAGAACTTGAGCCCTTGTTAGACAGATCATGGTTATGGATTGTTAGGCAAGTTATATTATAACTTATACATTATAAGTGATATATTATAAAACTTTGGACTCATGGATGATGGATGATGGTGAGAGTGCCCTAATGCTAGACATGTCTATGATGATCCTTGTGATACTTGACACACTAGACAGGGATTTTTATAGAGCACTCCCTGTATCACGAGTAGCATCATTGATTTCGAACCTTCCAGTTTTGAGGAGGCAACATGCCATCCAGTTTGGAAGGATGCCATGATGGAGGAGTATCAATCCGTCATGAAGAATGACGTGTGGGACATAGTTTTGAGACCAGAAGGGAAGTTTGTGGTGACTTCCAAGTCGGTCTATAAGATCAAGCATGTTGCAGTTGGTAGCATTGAAAAGTATAAGGCAAGGTTTGTGGCGAGAGGGTTCTCCTAGAAAGAGGGAGTGGACTATGAGGTGACCTTTGCTCTAGTCACCTTGTATACTTCTATTAGGGTTGTTATTTCTCTTTCTTCGGTCATGGGGTGGAGGATACATCAGATGGATGTGAAGACAACATTCCTCAAT
This sequence comes from Picea engelmannii, assembly GCA_009831015.1. Lineage (NCBI taxonomy): Eukaryota > Viridiplantae > Streptophyta > Pinopsida > Pinales > Pinaceae > Picea > Picea engelmannii. The sequence continues at coordinate 81,815 of ML808152.1, read as the reverse complement.
GGCATGATTGAGGAGGGGGTGTACATAGAGCAACTTTAGGGCTTTGAGGTACATGGGAGGGAGTCTCATGTTTGCAGGTAGAAGAAAGCTTTGTAGGGACTCAAGTAGACATCTAGGGATATTTGCAGAGCATGGGCTTCACCAAAAGTGAAGCGGATTCCAACCTATATCTTTTACTGGTTGGTAAGGATCCTCTTATATTGGTGTTGTATGTTGATGATCTGTTCCTCATCGAAGCTGAGGAGCTCTTGCCAGGTGCAAGAAGGATTTGGCTTCGGAGTTCGAGATGAATGACATTAGTTTGATGTATAGTTGAAAAAGCCTTCGAAAAATTGTTGATTTTTTTAAAAATCTTGATTTTTTCTAGGTGATGAAAAATTGACTGGAAAAAATCGTGATTTTTAAAAGTCGAAAAAGTCGTGACTTATTCATAAAAGTCGCGACTTTTAGGAAAAAGTCACGATTTTTTCTATAAAATCATGGGCCAATTAGTGGAAATCATGGGGATAAAGTAGATTTTTTGGGTGTTTTTTTGTCATTTCTATTTTTCGCTCTTAAGGAGAAGGGATTGATTCGATCAAGTAGGTACTAGACCTCACCAACATGCAAGATTAATTTTTTTATAGGGTTTGACCAAAAAAGTTGGCAATTTCAACTTTTACTTAAAATTTTAACATTACCATTAATTGTTTCAGGATGTTTGAGAGTGGTTCCAACCTCATCAGACTTGATATGGAGAAAGTAAAATTTCATATCCCATTCAAAAGCCAGTAGACTTAATAGTTTTCAAGATTTCAGGATTGATAGGATTGCAACATTTTCATTGGATTCTATCACGTATTAGGGTATGGGATTGGCATTTAATCAAGAGCACCAAGCCCTTTATGTACCTCGATGTTGGTGGTATTGATTGTTGAACTCCTTTGACATGGCCTTTAGCAAAATTGTACCTTTCACTCAAACCAAAATCATTGATTAGGCATGTTAAGCTTTTTCTACCATATTAGAAGGCTTCGATTAGGCAGTATCATCAAAATTGGGAGATGTTCACTGATGTTTCTAGAGGATCAAGGTAGAGGCAAAGGGTGATACCTAAGTCACATGACATGTCCAAACCCTTTGTCGTGTCGCGTGTCCAGTGTGTCGGACATGATTTGACCTAATTCGTGTCTGACACTTGTTTAGAACGTGTCATGTTTGCACTGTGCAAAACACGCGTGTCTTAAAAACAGGACACGTGTCCTGCTTAGAAAATGATCCTGGCTCATGTTTTCTCATGCAAGTTGCAGCTGTGAGGTGTTTCAGTGTGCAACTAAGGGTTATTTGTCCTGACTCTTTACTAATGCTATTTAAAGAGGTCCCCACCCCGTCCATTTCACTTACCCTAATAATTAATGGTAATATTAAATTCTTAAATTGTTTCAAAATGTTTGAGAGTGGTTCCAACCTCATTGGACTTCATATGGAGAAAGTAGAATTTTAGGTCCCATTCAAAATTCAGCAGACTTAACGATTTTTAAGATTTCAAGATTGGCAGGATTGCAATGTTTCCACTGGATTCTATCATGTATGAAGGTATGGAACTAGAATTTAATCAAGAACACCAAGCTCTTTATGTACCTTGAAGTTGGTGGCATTGATTGTTGAACTCTTCTATCACGATGCTCGTAAAAATGCACCTTTCACTCAAGTATAAACTCTTATGTTGAAATCTTCTCTTTGCTTGTTGAGTTTTCATAAGAGATGATATTGTATGTGAATGACTATATTATTACAATGATGAGTGCTCTATATATAAAGAACATACGGTGACCATGGTGACCATTCATGAAGAGATGCGTCCCTTGGGCAATAAATATATTTATACTTTATATTATATTATACATATAATATAAATATACTTTATACTTTATTATATATATATTTATACTTTATATTATAAATATATTATTACATTAATAATATTGTTTAATAATTAATAATCATCTTATTAATTATTAATCTAGTAGAATGTCTTTTTGATGCTACCCAAACATCAACACTCCCTCTCAGCGAGGGAGACATTCTACATTATGCCAAGATTACCTCCAAAGATTACCTGTGGGTAGCTCTCAAATAGCTTCAACATGTCACCATGAAATCCATTACTTCACAATGCATTTGTGCCTCATCGTGTGCACCCTTGTGACTTCACAACCAATGCATCCAAGGCCCGTGCGTAGTTCTCAAATAACTACAACATGTCCCCAGGACATCCACTACCCTGCAATGCATCGGTACATGATCATGTGCACCCTCAGTCTCAGTGCCAACCCTTTTTCATGTTGGATGAGAWCCACTTGTCTCAGTGCCAACCCTTTTTCRTGYTGGATGAGWWCCACTTGTCTCAGTGCCAACCCTTTTTCRTGYYGGATGAGTTCCACYTSTCTCAGTGCCARCCCTTTTTCATGYYGGATGAGWWCCACCTCTCTCARTGCCARCCCTTTTTCATGCTGGATGAGAACACTCAGTGCCAACCCTTTTTCATGCTGGATGAGAACACTCAGTGCCAGCCCTTTTTCATGTTGGATGAGAACACTCAGTGCCAGCCCTTTTTCATGTTGGATGAGTTCCACTTGTCTTAGTGCCAACCCTTTTTCATGCTAGATGAGAACACTCAGTGCCAACCCTTTTTCATGCTGGATGAGTTCCACCTGTCTCAGTGCCAACCCTTTTTCATGCTGGATGAGAACACTCAGTGCCAACCCTTTTTCATGCTGGATGAGTTTCGCATGTCTCAGTGCCAACCCTTTTTCATGCTGGATGAGAACACTCAGTGCCCACCCTTTTTCATGTTGGATGAGTTCCACCTATCTCAGTGTCACTCCTTTTTCATGCTGGATGAGAACACTCAGTGCCAACCCTTTTTCATGCTAGATGAGTTCTACATGTCTCAGTACTAGCCCTTTTTCATGCTGGATGAGAATACTCCCTCTGAAGAGGGACCACACCAAACTTGTCCCTGAAGTACTTAAACTTCATCCTCGACACCTGCTTGGTAAACACGTCCGCAACTTGATCCTCTGTAGTCACGAAATGGAGCTTGACTGCTCCCTTCTGCACCATATCCTTGATATAGTAATATTTGATCTCGATATGCTTCGACCTATCATAGACCACGGGGTTCTATGACCACTTCATGCAACTCTGGTTATCACACCAAATGGAGGTCGCCTCTAGTTCGAGACCAAATAAACCAAACAATAGTTCTCGAAGCCACACTGCTACTGCACATGTTGCCAAATACTCAGCTTCAGTCGTACTGAGTGCCACACATGACTGCTTCCTGCATCTGACATAGCCTCTTACTCCTTACTGTAGTACCTAGCTCCCTTTGGAATTGATCGTCCAACTCCCCCTCGAGCACTGATATCAACTGAATCTTCAACCCACTGACTTCATCACTTGTCCTGTAGAACAAATCTCATCATCCTCTTCTTGTAGGTCTTACCTACAAGTTAAATTCAGTCCAATAGTCTGCAATTTCTGAAGCCACACTGCTTCACGACTTGCTGCACACGCTGCCACATACTCAACTTCAGTCGTATTGAGTGCCACAAATGACCGCTTCCTGCATCCGGTGGAGCCTCTTGCTATTTACTGTAGTACCCAGCTCCCTCTGGAACTGATTGTCTGGCTCCCTCTCGAGCATTGAAAATCAACTGGATCTTCAACTTGCTGACTTTATCACTTGTCCTCCAGAACAAGTCTCGTCATCCTCTTCTTGTAGGTCTTACCTACAAGTCAAATTTAGTCCTATATTCATCAATTTCTGAAGCCACACTGCTTCACAACTTGTTGCACATGCTGGCACATACTCTGCCTTAGTCGTACTGAGTGCTACACACAACGGCTTCCTGCTGCTCCATGAAACCATACTGGATCCTAGATTGAAGCAATATGCTGAAGTACTCTTCCGATCAGGAATACTGCTGACCCAATCTGAATCCGAATATCCATATAACTCGAACTCATGGTCTGTCACATATGTGAGACCATAATCCAATGTACCCTTAAGGTACCTCATCACATGTTTTGTTGCGATCAAATGAACCTACCTGGGTTGCTCCATATATTGACT